>WNGS01006571.1:46013-67146 GCA_020271785.1 Procambarus virginalis | reverse complement strand
TGCCGTATGGGTCTGACCAGTGGGCTCCTTTCCTTAGTGTTTGCACGGCTGCCCCGGCTTTTCCTTGTTCAGCTGGGGCTTTGGGGGTGCGGCTCGCCCTGGGTCATGCCATAGAGGTTCCCGGGTTAGGGAGGGGTTGCCTGGGGGCCTCGGCCCGTTTGCCCCACTTGGGTCCTTGTACCTTTGGTGTGGGGCGGGCAGTTCCTCAGTGGGATTGTTCCTTCCCTCTGTGTTCCTGTTGTTTCGGGTATACCCCTCCCTGGTTCGGTTCCGGGTTCCTTCGGTTCGTCGGTCCCGTCGTTCCTAGGGTGTGTTTCACCCCCTTTTCCTTACCATTTTCGCTCTTGTGTCGCGATGCTGTTCACAAAAACGACAAACAACAACAACAACGAACATATATGAAATCGATAAACAGTGTTCAGGTAAGGTACATCCATACAAGGTGTGAAACAAACATTGATGGATTTCTATATTGACCTAGTACATAGTGCCTACACCGCTTCGTATCGTTGTCCCTGCATGTTCCTTGGTCAGGGGTGCTTGTCGTGGCTCTCGTTGATTCACGAGTCTCTTCGTACCTTCCATGTTATTGGCACGTCTGTTGATATTCGATGTGGTTTCCATCGGGTCTTTTGTCGGCCTTGTTGGTTCCCTTCCATCATCTGTTTTCTTTCACTTCGTTTTCGCCTTGTTTTGGCTTCGCGTCATCTCTGCTTCCGGTTTCGGCGTTCTTTGTCTTCGTTCCGCACACCTTCCTGGTGTTTGTACGCTCGTTTGTACGATAGTTTGTACGTACGTTGTGTACGTTTTGTGTGTCCGCCTGGTGTACGAGCCCCGCCTCCCAGTGGCCGGGTGGTGCGTTTCGTACCTCGTGTGCTGGGGCCGCGGTATGTGTTTTGTTTACCGGCGGTATGCTCGTGTGTTCGCGTCGTTTCTCGTGTTTTTCTGCGAGCTTCTTGCTCGTTTCTCCTCTGTACTGCTTCTTCTTCTGCAGGGCGCGCACCTCTGGCCGTATTCTCCTCCGACCTCGCATTATTCAGGTAAGGGTACTTACTATGCCTGCTGCCTCGTGTATGCTTGGCTTTCGGGCACGCCTTTCGTGCTGCTCCTGGTATGTTACTTGGCTCGCCTGTGTTGTAGCTTGGTCGTGTCTGCTCTGCAGGTGAGGTGTCTTGTCTGGCGCTTCTGTCGGCCTGGTGCTGGTTCTCACTTTTGGTGGGGTGCTTGCCTGGTAGTGCTTACGGGGGTTTGGATCTGGCTCTTGGGCCCCGCTTCTCTTGTCAGTTGACGATTGTACAGTTTCCTGAGCCTTCTGGGCTCTTGTCTTTACGTTTGCTCCTGTGGGTGGGGTCTGCCCCCTCCACATGGCTTTTTGTGCTTCTGCTTCCTTTCCACTCTGACGTTAATCAAACTCAAAAAAAAAAAAAAAAAAAAAAAAAAAAGAAACATAAACTCAAAATCAAGGGTTTATTTCGGTAAGGTACATACATACAAGTGATTGTACAGAGTGATGGAGTTATAGATGGGCTCGTACATGCAATGCCTGGGGCCACTGTTACGCGAAGCGTTTCGGGCATTTCAGGTTATTATAGTGTCTGTGGCTCCTTTGGGTGCTCACTACCTCCTGTGTCTCCTTGTGCGTTCAGACATACGGACATAAGTCCTGTCGACCTGCGGTGGGCCTCTTGGCCCGTGCGAGGTAGCTACTGTTTCTTACTATCTATTCCCACTCACATGCATGTCCAACCTGCCCTTGCACCAATCGTGGGGCCCCATGACCACTTTCCGTGGTTATTGGTTCCGCGATTCACCGGGCCCTTACAGTGCAGGTTATCCCTCCGGTCTTTCCTGATTCTGCGCTTATGCTTTTTCTGCCCGCTGTTTCGTGCCCACATTGCACCGCACGGTGGCTTGTGCCACTATCCCAGTTTCTATTGTTTCGTGGGGATTGGTCCATAAACACGTCCACTACGGAACTACTTATCTTTGGTTACGTATTCTGTGGTTGCGGGTGTTATTTGGCGGGCAATGGTGCGGGTTGGGCGCTCTGCGTGTATGTACGGTGTCTCTTGTCTGTTTCGACCACACTTGCAAGTAGTCTCGTTATTGTTCGCTACTCTGCTGGTTATGTGCTTGGGCGCCGCCTCACAGTTCTCCACAGGTTGGCGGGATTTTTCCTTTGGACGTTCGGAACGGTTTAAGTTCCATCGTTGGTGCTGCTTGGAGAGCTTTGCTTCTCTGGTTAGGCTCATGCGTTCGGAGCGAGTATCTTCTTGGGTTACTCTACTCGCTCCGCCACCCTTGTTCACTGTTCCGTCCTTGTTTACTCTTCCCTGCTTGGCGGGATTGCGTCGATGGCTCCTGACTGGGTGTTTGGTGTGGTGTTTGGTCACCTTGCATGGGTCTTTAGTGCCTTTTTGTCCATCTTTTGTTTTTGTTGTCCTGTGGGGCTCTGCCCCGCATTTTGGTGTTTTTTTTTTCGTTGTCGGCTCCGGGGGTTATTTCCCTGTCTGGACACTTTCCTTGCCTATTTTCGGTGCCTGATTGCACCCTGCTGTACGTAAGGTCCTCGGGTATGTGCGCGCTCCTCTACCCATTTTGTGGTTGGTCGTGTGCGTTACTTCCCGGCCACTCCTTGGGCCGTCTTCGTGGTTTCCTTACTTATGGCCATTTTTCCTCCCCATGCTACACTTTTTGTGTCTGGGTCAGTGCTTCTTGGTTTTCCTGTTTGGTGCTCCGGTGGGCCTCTGTCCATGTTCCACGTCCTGCTTTTGGACTTCTCCGGTGTTCCGTTTTGGTACCAAGTTTCCTGCGATTTCTGTGTAGTTTTCTGCAGGCTTCGGGTTGCGCTGTCTGTGGGGGGGGGGGGGGGTATGGACTTTTCGGCCTGTCGCTCCTGCTTTCCTGGTTCCTTTTCCTGGAACCGGGTTTGCTGGGGTCCGGTCCTGGTTTTGGTTTTTCTTTGTTCCTTTTCCAGACCGAGTGTTTTTGCTTCTTGCGGTTCTCGTCCTTCTATTCTTTCCGGTAGTTATCCCCTTGGATGCCTCGGGATGTGCGTCTCATTCTTCCCTGCTGGAGCTGGTTATGTTGCTCCTTTGGGTTGCGGAGTCTCTGTTTTTAGCTTCGCGTTTTGCGATTCTGGACACAGGTCCCTGGTTCTTGGGACCAGGTTATTGGTCTCCCACTTGCGTGTTTCGTCTTGGGGGCAGTGTGTGGTTCTCCTATCATTGCGGAGGGTCCTTCGGTCTTTGATAGGGTTGGCTTGTCTTCCCTTCGCGGTTGTTCTGGGACCGTCGTCTGGGATTGTCCTGTCACCTCATGTTGGGTGGTGCTGGCGAGCCGCTCCTGCTTGCGTTAAGTGTTGCGGTTCCTTCTGCTCCATTCCACTTGCTGTCCTGGGCGTTGTTCCCCTCGGGCCTGCTCTGGAGTTTTGGGGCCGTCCTGGTCGTTGGCCTGGTGGTCTTTGTCTTCTAGTTTTGGTCTTTGTCTTGTCTCTGGCTTTGGTTGATGAGTTAGGACGTGTGGTATCCGCCTCCCGGTTCCTTCCCTGTTTTCCTTATCTTTGGGGAGGTAGCTCCGGGGAGCCGACGGGGCTCCCCCCAGAAAACCAGCGTTGAATGTAATGAAACACCATTTTCTGGGTGAGTCCCGGAGGCTCCCCGGCATCCCGCCCTCCCTCCGGTCGGCGGCGTTTTTCGCGTATTTGACATCCAGCCTAAGAACTGCCGGTTGGATCGCCGGCGTGGAGGGTCTGGGGCTCCCATTTCCCCCTCTCGGGGAGGGGGGGTTGCGCAGACAGTTGCGCGGCGACGTGATGACGTCATGCTAGTTTAATAATTTTGTTTGGGGAGTTTTGTCCACTCGTTCGGCTTTCGGTAGCAATAATTTCACCAGAATAGGGGTTTGTTTTGGGGCGCCTACCTTTCTGGGTGCCTTTCCCGGTCGATGGCAGACATAGAATTCTCCCAATCACAAAAGGGGTTTCTATAGGCCATTGCACCTCGTGCCTCTCTGAGGGGGCCAGGTTCTGGCTCGTGGTCCCCGGTAGGCAAGAACTCCTAGCACTTTGACTGATGCCAGAAAGTTATACATATCCATTTAGCCTGGATAGCTCCGGGGAGCCTCCGGGACTCGCCCAGAAAATGTCGTTTCATTACATTCAACGCTGGTTTTTTGATGTATGTATTTCATTTTTGTAGCAATGTGTTCGCAATAGAATGTTCAAGAAGAACATAAGTATAAAATGTCACACAAGGATGCGTTAGACCGGCACCAAATAAAAAACTACGTCGATTACACTCGTAACGTCAACAATACAATGGGCTGACCACGTGATGCCATGCCATGCCGTTCTCCCAAATAGGCCATGTGGCCTATTGGGGAGAATGGAAATTTCATAGAGCACATTTTTAAACTATCCTCAAGTCAATTGGATAAAAAATGGATTTTATAGAAATATATTTTCTTGTGACCCGTGAGCGCGTCAGTTATCCAGACTCAATAGAAAAATTGGTGACTCTCGAGCGCCACGACCCCGTGAAAGTGTTAAACCCTTGTTATGGTAGGTATGCCTCACTCTGCACAAAATCTTTAAATTCGCCAATGAATCTTTCAGCCGCTGGTTTGTATGCGCTGGCAGCCTCCCCATGCCTCACAACACTATGAATTCCACTTCTTTTTCTAAATTTCTCAAGCCATCCCCTGCTTGCCTTAACACTTTGGCATGCCCCCTGCGCCACCCTTCAACTGTGCGATTTGGGTCCCAGTGTTTCACGGGAGCGCGCGTTAATTCTGAAAAGTGTATACTCTCTTCAACTTTGTCACCTTAATTCTCGTTCTACAAGAATAAATTTGGTATCATTGTGTTCGCAATAGAATTCTCTACAGCACTAAATGTATAAATTTATATAAACTCTAAAAGCCCGGCTAATTACCCGCAGAAAACAGAGAAAGTGCGAACGAGTTACCCAGGAGCGCGCAAAAGCGATAAAATGTGTTCACTATTTTCACTCTGGTCACCTCAATTTTCGTCCTAGGTCTTTCATTTTGATATCAATTGGTTCGCAATAGAATTCTCTAGAGGAGCATTAGCATATAAAATAAAAAACCTGGTCACGCTCCAACAGCCGACGAGTTGAAGACGGGCCACGTTAGCCGTGAGTGAGCGCCCAGACGCCTTCCAGCTAAACTCCCAATTCCTGCCCACAAATGTTTAGTACTATTGTGTGTTGAACATGACATAGGCGTGTAGGGAAGACATAGGCGCGCATTTTAAAACCAGTCCCCCAAAAATCAGATAAAAACCTGATTTTTGGCGATTATTTAAAGTGGATGACGCAATGCTGCATCATGCCCGGCAGCACCGCCAGTAAACGGATGACGCAATGCTGCGTCATGCCCGAGCGAAAGTGTTAAACTCTCTTGCTTCTGCATCACTCGTTCCAGGGGTTTTCTTTAAAAGGTCTTCATGCAATTTTCTTGCCTTTTCACAAATGATGGCCTCCGAAATGCTATCACCAGCTAACTCCTTGTTGTGTATCCAAATTAATACTAACTGTTCAACATCCTCAAGTGTTTGTGTTCTATGTTTCGTGATTATTGATACGCCGTTTGCCACTTTTGCACTCATAATGTCCTTTTTCTTAGCCAGTATGGTGGATATCGTGGACTGAGATTTGTTGTACTGTCTAGCTAGTTCAACAACCCGCGCACCATCTTCATATTTACAAATGATCTCTTGTTTCTGTTTTATGGTCATCCTTACATGGGTTTTCATATGTTGAACCTTACCACTGACTTTCCTGGGACTCATGGCGTGATATATAATAATTGCTTTTATGTTCAAAAAGCAAAAAATCACCACAAAAGCAGAATTTTTTATAGGCGCGATCGTCACTAAACGGGCAGCTGTAGTAAACTGAGGCCGGTCGGCCTGTGTGACCAGGAACCATGCGCTCGGTCGACCCGAACGTGTACCAACAAATATTGCTAGTCGACGACACCATCGTATGTCGAGTCGCATTTTTCGATCAAATTTACATCGTAACTCAAAATTATCGTAAGTCGGAGCAATCGTAAGTCGAGGTGCCACTGTATGTGGTTCCTGGTGGCACAGTTTCCCGTGCCTCAGTTTACCAGTGACTCCCGCTTAGTGACGACCGCACTTGAATTCTTTGTAAAGAATTTCATACTTTTTAAGTTTTTTTCGTTTTGAACATAAAAGTAATTTATATATATCACGCCATGGGTCCTAAGAAAGTCAGTGGTAAGGTTCAACCTAAGAAAACACACGTGTGGATGACTATAGAGCAAAAACAAGAGATTATTTGTAAACATGAAAATGGTACACGGGTTATTGAACTATCTAGGCAGTACAACAAATCTATGTCAACAATATGCACTGTAATTGCTAACAAAAAGAACATTATGAGTGCTAAAGTGGCGAAAGGCATATCAACAATCATGAAACAAAGAACACAAACACTTGAGGATGTTGAAAAGTTGTTGTTAATTTGGATATACAACAAGGAGTTAGTGGGTAATAGTTTTTCAGAGGCCATCATTTGTGAAAAAGCAAGACTATTGCATGAAGACCTTTTAGGGAGAATGCCTGGAACAAGTGATGCAATATATGAAAGAGTTTAAGGCATCAGGGGGATGGTTTGAGAAATTTAGAAAAAGAAGTGGCATTCTGTGTTGTGCGTTGGTAGAGGAACACAGCGAGGAACTGACCACCGAAGAAACCCTATCCCTTCATATGGAGTAGCAACAAGAGGCAGCTGAGGAAATTTCTTCAGGGAGGAGNTTCTCCTACCGCCCTGTGGCTCGGTTTGGTGCTCGGTTCCGCCTGTGTCCCCTTGTGTGCCGCTCGTGTACGATTTATCTATCTTCTCTGTCGCTCCCTCGGGAGTGTGGGGACTTTTTGCTGCGGTTTTGGTACTGCAGCTGTGTGTCGGGTGGTTGTGGCATTATGTTCGGCCCTTCCGTGCTCCTTTTGGGGCCCTCCTTCCTTGTCGGTCTTGCTGTGCTGGGCCTGGTTTTCCAGGTTCCTTGGATTCTGTTTTGTCCTTGCCTCATTGTGCTGGTTGGGGATGAGCTTGGGGTCTTCGTCTCGCCCCTCGCTTTTTCCTCCGGTTTCCGTTCAAGTTCCGGAGCCTAGTGGGCTCCCTTCCTTGGTGTTTTTCACGGCTGCCCCGGGGTTTTCTTGACGCTGGGGCTTTGAGGGGACAGCTCGGCCCCGGGGCCTGCAGGGTGGGTTCCCGGGGCTGGGGTGGTGCTAACGTAAGGGCCTTCGGCCCCGTTGGTCCCCGCCGGGTCTTTCTACCCCTCTGGGCCAGGCTTACGGTTTTGTGGTGTGGGGTTTTCCGTCCCCCCGCTCCGCACGTGCTTTGTGGGCATCGGTCCCTCCCTGGGCTCGGTTTTCCTTGTCCAGCGTGCCCGTTGTTTCCGTCCTGTCGGTGGGTGTTTTTCTACAGTCTTCGCACCTTTTTCCAGGACGGGCCTTCTCAGTCATGTCCCCCTCTTCTTGGGGTTCTGCATGACTTTTGGTCTCGGGTGCGACGGAGTTTTTGTGCCTTCGTTCTTTGTTTGCTGCTTTTGTTTTCGAAGGTTTGGGACTGTTTTGGGGTAGCCTTGGTAGCTGCACCCAATTGCCGTGGGAAAGGAGAAAGCGGATAAACAGAGGGGAGTTCAACACCCACTGTGTGACGTTGACATGTCAGTCAGTCCGACCTAGCGCCGTATACTGCATTGGTCATCTGTTGGGCTCGTGACACCCCGTCCCGACATCTTTCTTCCTTGTCCCGGTCGCTCCGTGGCTTCTGGCACCCACACCATAGAGAGAATGCAGCCGGCGATGACACTGCTGCTCCTCTCGTTGACGGGCCGGCGCCTGCTACTCTGGCGGCGTCTTTGTGCTGGGTTTTCCTTGACACACTTCCCAGTGGGCCCCTCCTCCTTCACTCTCCTGTAAACGTACATGTACGTGTGCGGCGGAGAATGAAAGGGCAGGAATAATGAGAGAGAGTGGAAAGTGCAATTCTGTGTCTTCTAACCCCAGTCAGCTCTTTCCCATTTTCTGGTACGTCTGTCGTCATTCGGTTGAGCTTCCCTCCGGTCCTTTCTAGGGCTTGTGGGTCCTCTTCCCGGCAGTTTCTGGATGTTTGGCCTTCTGGTTCTTTTGTGCATATATCTCCTCTTCGCGCTGTCTCGGCGCTCCTCGTTTTCCTGTGGGCGATTTTGCTCCTTTTACTGAGTCTTCGCTCCTGCCCTTCTGCCGGGGTTGGTGCGGGGCGGCTCCTTATGCAGGTTCCTTCCCTGTCGGCTGCACTTGTGGTGGTGGCCTTGCACGCTTGTGGCATTTTGGTTTTGGTCCTGCGTTTTCTTTTCCCTCCTGGGGCTGTCATAGGATTGGCTTGCAGAAGGTGTAGAGGCGCTTGGGACTGTTCCTGGGTCTTGCACCTTGGTTTCTGCTGCTAGCTTTCGGTATCGATGTTCCTTCTGTGCCGTTTCGCAGGCTGTATCGTGCATTGTTTCACCTCCGGCCTGTTTCTGCACTGCCTGTGCCGTCCAGGTCTTTGGACAGGGTGCTCTCCTTGTTTTTCTTCTCCTTGGTGGTTGTGGCTCCTCGGGGCAGGTTTGCTTTGCCTCGGCTATCTTTTGGCATTGGCCTCTGGGGGTCGTGTGGCAGTGCTTCATGCTCTTCTCAGGCGCAGTGGTTTCTTGGCTCCTATGATCTTGGTCATAGTTTTCTTCGTCTGTGGCCGTTCTCCCTTTTCTGGCGAATGTTGTGCCTGCTGCTTTCCGGAGGGGTCCTTTTGGTTGTTGTCTCGACTTCGTGTTGAGTGGTTCACCGACCGCCTCCCGGGTATGTCCCCTTGTTTTCTTAGGTAGTCTTTGGTGAGGTAGCTCCGGGAGCCGTAGGGGCTCCCCCCAGAAAACCAGCGTTGAATGTAATGAAACGCCATTTTCTGGTGAGTCCCGGAGGCTCCCCGGCATCCCTCCCGCCCTCCGGTCGGCGGTTTTTCGTGGTTTTGATATCCAGCCTCGGAACTGGGGTGTGGATAGCCGGCGCGGGGGTCTGGGGCTCCCCCTTCCCCCTCCCGGGGAGGGGGGAGCTGCGCAGACATGCGGCGCGGCTCGTGTGACGTCATGCTTGTTAGTTCGTTTTCCTGGGGGAGTTCTGTCCACTCGTTTGTCAATTTTTGTGGTTAACCAGAATAGGGGTTTGTTTTGTGGCGCTTACCTTTCTGGGTGCCTGTCCCGGTCGATGGCAGATATAGAATGCTCCAAATCACATGTGCATTTCTATGGGCCATTGCTCCCCGTGCCTCTCTGAGTGGGCCAGGTTCTGGCTTGTGGTCCCGGTAGGCCTAGAACTCCACCCACATCGACTGATGCAAAATAGTTAGGGTATCCATATCAGCCATGGATAGCTCCGGGAGCCTCCGGGACTCACCCAGAAAATGGCGTTTCATTACATTCAACGCTGGTTTTTTGTTCCCTGATCACGGAAAAAATACAAAAAATCGTAGGTGGCATATTTTAGCCACAGTAGGGTAGGGAAGTGTGGTAAAAAAAGGGGCGTTGGCAGAGCCTTCGCCAGACGGCAGTTGCCACAAATATATTATTACCTAATTATTTCAATGTCTCTGATTGATTTTTTCTTAGTTTTTTGCAGTAATATTATTCCATACAGTGAATTGTGGTATATTTATATAATAAAATGTGTGAACCATCGCTGTACTCAAAATTAAGGTGTGCATATAAGTGATTCAATTATTATGTTCATGAAACAAAAAACAAATAGTTTTGCTGTTGTTACACTATATACACAGGTTATATATAAGTATCTGCATGTTTTGTTCACCATAACGAACTACTAAATTGGTCTTGTGAGTCAAAAAGCAACGAGGAGTGGCCGCCACACACCAGCGAGCCACTCACTGCCACTCCCTCACTCAACACCACCTCACTCACCCTCATTCACCTCCCACAATACTGTTTTTGCATTTATTCACTATACACAGATGTTATATATACGTATTTACATGTTTTGTTCACCATAACTGTACATCTAAGCTTGTATGGTGAGTAAAGGCACAAAGACGTAGCTACTCACACAGTCAGCTGGTGGCGGCCGCCCTCAAGGCCAGACACACTAATATTTCTCCTCCAACAATATTATTTGTGGTGTTATTATGCTATATACACGCATTATATATAAGTATCTTCCTGTTTTATTCACCATACCTGTACAAATAAGCTGGTATGGTGCCCAAAGACCATAGTGGCCATCAGTAAACAATATGCCAAGTCATGCAGACGACGCTCCTCCTTCACCAAAATGGCGGCTCCCAACCTACTCCTCTCGCTGTTATCTCACACTATACACACGTTATATATAAGTATCTACATTTGTGCTCACCATAGGGAACCACTAAGCTGGTATGGTGAGTGCAGTCAATAAATGGTGGCCACACACAGTCAGAAGACGACACCCACAACCCTCCCTCCACAGCCTTACTCCTCCCTCCATGGAGCACAGCGCTAAATATCACCACAATCATGCTATTATCAGAATCCTGGTCAGTTTTATCACAGTCAGGGGGCTTCAGTAATACTATCACTGCTAAATAATAGCAGTATCATTTATATTATGGCATTTGTAGGCGATGCTGTGGTCACAAGCTGAACAGCGGTGCTGTGAGCTCGTGCTGCGTGCGCCAGCCTTGGTGGCTTGCTCAATACTGACGCTCTAACACCCAAGAATGTTGGCCTGGATTTTTTTTCTAGGTGGCATCTGGCAACTATCGGTTGTGGCTGTACTATAGCTGCCTCTATCCCAGGCGGGGCGTTTAAATTATAGCACTAGACACGAAATCATATATATATGATGTGCACGGTTTCGGTTTTGTCACTGATATATATATATGATATGCGCGGTTTAAGGGTTAACTAATCAAATAAATAATTAACAGTAAAGGCTCATTGCCATCCCTCAGGGGATGCGGCATGACTCACTCGCCCATAGCACGCCACAGCCAGTTGAGTCTCCAAAGAATAGACATCTCTTGCAGCCTGAGACCTCATTCCAGCACTATTATCGCCCTTATGGGTGGCAGTCCTTCAATACCTTGGACTATTGTTTTGTCCCCAACTATACAAGACATCCACCTCCGGTGTCATTATCAACACATTAAGCTAAGTCTTCTTACCTAAATCTGTGTGCAGTTTGGCCAGATAGTATAGGATTGAATTATAGGCAGCTGATGTTAGTTTTGTTTCATTAATCAGTGCAGAATTAAAGTGTGTGTAATCCTGTACTAAATAATGCTACATTTACCAGTGACCTAGTACTGCATACAGTTTATCTTCAAATTCTTATATGGGTGATTCTTGCAGGATATGGGTTGTAGCACCCTATTAGCAAGCTAGTTTAAACCTTACAAATTCTCCCTGTAAATGTGTTTACCAATTTAGACTTCATTCTTCAGTGCAAGACTTCTCACAAGTTCTCACAAGCTTGAATTCTGTTCAAGTAAATTTGATTGATCTTATTAATTACAAATTTCTTTAAATAATGTTTTGAGAACACAGGAGAAATTTTCTAGTTAGTTATAAATCTGGTGTAGAAGTTTCCCAGAGTGCTGCCCCACTTCACAGGTGGGTCTTGTTGATGTGAAATGCTGCCAGCTCCCAGTAAGTTGAGATAACCACAGGAACCTGGATTATCAATAATGATTATGAAGGTCCAGGGCCAATAGATAAGGTAATGGGGTGCTGTTCAGAAAGTGGCATTTCATTGCTGTATATGCCGTTTGTGAACAAATATTACATATACAGTGGTACCTCGCATAACGATCGCCCCAAATGGCGAACATTTTGGGTAACGACCGTCCCGATCGACAACAAATTGTCCCGTATGGCGAACGCTCGTTTGAGTAACGTCAACACCACATGGTGGGGTCACGCTGCTTCTTGCACATTCTTAGACACCTCCGATGATGCAAATAAATTACGTTGTTCTTGTTTAAAGATGCTAATGATGCTGGGATATAAAGGGGTGACCGCTGAGATGTTGCAAAGAATTGACGTTTTTGTAAAAAAAAAGAAATTAAATTTCTGAAATGCAACAAATGTCAAGGTTCGTTCGGTGTTCGGCAGGTAGGCTGCTCCATTATAACAATCTTTTTTTTGTATCAAATGTGTTCCATTTGTTTTGTATTTGCCCTTTACGTCTCAATAATGGAGCAGCCTACCTTACATACACTGCACAAACCTTTATGACATTTTTCTTTCTTCAAATTTGTTCAATATTTATTTTTCACTTGTCTTATAGCAAAAGGTTCGTTTGGTGGTCGGCAGGTAGGCTGCTCCATGTTTCTTACATAAAAAAAATAAAAAATATTAAAGAAATGAAGAATTTTGAAAACCAGAACAAATGTCAAAAGGTTCGTTCGGTTGTCTACAAGTAGGCTGCTCCATGTTTCTTAAATAAAAAAAAATATAAATAAATAAAAAAACAGTTGAAACAATTTGAAAAATGAACAAATGCCACAAAGGTTCGTTCCGTGTTTGTCGGGTAAGCTGCTCCATTATTGAGACGTAAATGAAAAATATAAAACATATGGAACACATTTGAAACAAAGAAAGATTGTTATAATGGAGCAGCCTACCCGTCAAACACTGAATGAACCTTTATGGCATTTGTCCATTTTCCAAATTGTTTCAACTTTTTTTTTATTTTATTTTTTATGTAAGAAACATGGAGCAGCCTACCTGCCGACCATCAAATGAACCTTTTGCTATAAGACAAATGAAAAATAAATATTGAACAAATTTGAAGAAAGAAAAATGTCATAAAGGTTTGTGCAGTGTATGTACGGTAAGCTGCTCCATTATTTAAAACATTGAATATCATAATGATGTTTTTCAGTGGTAGAACGGATTAATTTGATTTCTATTAATGTCAATGGGACATTCGTTTTGTATGACGTCCATTTTACATGACGACGACGGTGCCGGAACGGATTAAATTTGTTATTCGAGGTACCACTGTATTGCAATTTTAAATTGGGAAATAATATCAAATGTGTTAATACATTTATATATATTGGGTTATTTTTAATTAAAATATATGCTTCCCTTTAGGTTAGGGTGCTGAATGAAAAGTTATTAGAAGCAGAGCGTGAAAAGACTGAAATAGATAGTCATACTCGAGAGCTACACTCAGCTATTGAAAAGTAAGTTATGAAATAGTTTTGGGGCCTGTAAGTAATACTCTGCAACACAGGTAAGTGTTCCCAGTTATTTCTTCTATTTGCAAATCTTACCTTAGAGAGCAGCTGAACAATACATTCAGAAATAAACTCCATATAAAATGAAAAGTCTGAGTTGTACCACTCTGAGCTGTACCACTCAGTTGCTTCCTTAGGCAATCCTGCTTTTCCCAAGGACATTGACATGCAATAGCCAGGTTGACAACCACTTGCAACATCCAGGTTGACAACTACTCCTCGGTACAGTAAAGATCTTTTCAAAAGGCCAAACTAGATCATAGTGGAGAAAAGAAATAATGGAAAAAAGAATTCAAGCCTAAAATGACCTTCAGAAGGTTCATTCATCTACACTAAAACCTTCTTCAAGTGATACTCAGTCTTAACCCCCGAAACTGCACCAGCTGACATATTAAGGGGGTGTGGTGATGCGCTAGCCAACATGTGATGATGTTAGTACTGTATGTCATAAGATTCGAGACTCCCGTGTATACAAAACACCCATGTATACAAACTCCCATATATACTTGTAACCCCCCCCCCCCAATCTTGAAAGAAAACCCTGAGTCCCTCACTTTCCTTCCATGGCCTTAGTAATGTGATCTACATTACTCAGGCCTATGTATCACTCCTAAGGCCATGGCTTTAGGAACATGCAGGGCAGTCATACTATGAGCCACTGAAATTTTAACAACAGCAAGTGAGTGATTATCATTATATATTTCAAGCAAAATGTGTCCAATTATTAGATTCAGGCTTGTATATAGGCTTATATATTAGTATGAATAAATACATGGTGTGCATATATTTATGCACATGTATCTGTATACAGTGACACCTCAGTTTATGAATGCCCCTATTTATGATCTTTTCGGGTTACGAGCCCAATTTCTTCATAAAATTTGAATTGGTTTACGAGCTTTGCCTCAGGTAACGTAGTTTGTTGACACGCATACGGGTGACCTAGTATAGTGGGGCCTCGACTTACGATGGTAATCCGTTCCCAGAGACGGATCGTAAGTCGAAATATCGTAAGTTGAAGCGATTTTTCCCATAAGAAATAAAGGGAATTGAATTAATCCATTCCCCACCCTCCAAAATATTAACTTACAAATACATTTTATACTGAATACAATGTTTTTCTGGGGGAGCCCGGTCGGCTCCCCGGAGCTATCCAGGCTGAATGGATATGTATAACTTTCTGGCATCAGTCAAAGTGCTAGGAGTTCTTGCCTACCGGAGACCATGAGCCAGAACCTGGCACCCTCAGAGAGGCACGAGGAGCAATGGCCTATAGAAACCCCTTTTGTGATTGGGAGAATTCTATGTCTGCCATCGACCGGGACAGGCACCCAGAAAGGTAGGCGCCCCAAAACAAACCCCTATTCTGGTGAAATTATTGCTACCGAAAGCCGAACGAGTGGACAAAACTCCCCAAACAAAATGATTAAACTAGCATGACGTCATCACGTCGCCGCGCCACCGTCTGCGCAACCCCCCCTCCCCGAGAGGGGGAAGGGGGAGCCCCAGACCCTCCACCCTGGCAATCCAACTGTCAGTTCTTGGCTGATGGTATTACTGGCTGGTCGAGTGCCTCTGGCTCAGGTTTTTGTTTCAGTTCTGTGCCTTGTGGTGTGGACTGTCTCTACCGGTGGGGTGTGAGCCAGGAGTAAGATTCCACGGTACTCGGGCTGCATGTGCCTGGGGCTATCTTCCCTAGGTGCCCTGTAAGTACTGCCCTTGGGGCTTTGGGGCTACCTTCCACAAGTCACCTTGGGTTCTGCCTCCGCTGTGTCCTTTACTGCTCAGTACTGGGCCGCCCTTGGAGTCGGCTGGGGTTTTGTTGCCCTGGTTTGTCTCTGGGTAGGTGGTAGTTTTCGTCACTGGTAGGGGCGCGGGGTGCTGCACAGCTAGTTTTCACCATTAACAGCGGCCGGCTCTGTTCCGCCTGGATACGTTGTCCTTTTGCGGGGTTTTTCTTTTGTTTTTGTTTCTGCCTGGTGGGGGGGTCTGCCTTTACTGTGGTCCCCCTTTCCTGTTTTAGGTGAATTTCTTCGAATTCTTCTTTTGGTGATACTCCCCGCTTGGCCCCCGTGAGTGGACACGTTCCGGGGGTTCAGCTTTAGCAGTTTGTTGGTAGTTTGGGCGCCGGTTCGCGGTACCCTGCCTGGGCTTCCCTTAGCGTACAGGCATACCTCAGTTTAAGAGTTTAATTGGTTCCTGGAGACGCCTCATATTTCGAAAACTCGTATTCTGAAGCTAATTTCCCCATAAGAAATAATGGGAAATGAATTAATCCGTTCCTGACTACCCCAAAAACCCCATATCAAACTAAATTTTTATACCTAATTCGTCTAAATAAACCTACAAAACTATGTTCAAGTTATTACTTACCTTGCTCTTGAATGCTGTAGGCGTATGGAAGATGGTGAGGAGGGGGGAGGAGGAGAGGAGTTACTGTTTGGAAGGGGAGTCCCCTTCCATTATCACATCAGGCAGTGAGGACTTCACTGGTATGCACACACTGGCACATTTTGCCTGCATACCACTAAGACTTGCTTGTCTTACTAAGAATTTCTCTAAAGACACTTGTTTTTCCCTACATTTTAACACTTGTCTGTAGTAAGACATCACATTATCATTTAAAAGGTCAATGCAACGGCCTGCTACAGCTTTATCTGGGCGAGTTTTTTCAACAAAACTTTGCAGTTCTTCCCATACTTCACACATTTTCTTAATCAAGAAGGGACATCCTCTACTGCCTCTACTCAATGCTATTTTCTTAGGTTGAAGCTTATCAATGGCTTTCTTGAGACCCATGGTGAGATATATAATAACAAATTGTATAGTCAAATGACCAAAAATCCAACAAAACACTGAAAACCCAGGTGAAGAATTGATGTGGGATAGTCACTGGGCGCGAGACAATGGTAAACTGAGGGGCGGAGGGGCGACGATCACCGAACCACCACGCGCTAGGTCGGCCTGTACGCGTATCAACAAACTCGTGTCCCGAGGTAACCCTCGCGTTCCGAGACATATTTTCCGAGGAAATCCTGCTCGTCTTCCGAAAAACTCGCATACAGGGACACTCGCATTCCGAAGTACCACTGTATTATCGTTTAAGGGCCCTGGAAAACCCCACGGGGGCTCCGTGGTCCTCTAGGTGTGTCCCCGGAGTCCCCCCTCGCGTCCGGCGAGTTTGACGGTTGATCTGTCCCCTTGTCTCAGGGTGACACTCACCTGTTGTACCTCCGCCATGCTGCCTGTTGGGTCCTTGTTGTTGTGACCCCGAGTCGTCCGATGCTTGTTGTCGGTACGCGCTCCCCTTCACCCAGGCCACTGGTCTTGATTATCGGGTGCAGGCGGCTGCGGCGTTGCTTGCTGGGTGTGTTGCTGCAACGCTCTTGGTTTGCAGCTCCGGATGCCCCGAGGCTGCCCCGTTTTGGTGGTTGGGGTCTGGACTTTGGGGTGGGGGTCACTTCGGCTCTGGCCCCTTCCGCTTCTGTTCCTCCCCTTCTGTTCTACTCACTTCCTCCCTTGCCTCCTGCTCCGAACCATAGGTGGGTTTCGGGGTTGGGGCGGGGTCTGGTTGGGTTGAGACTCGGGCGGTCTCGGGGGTTTTTCCCCTTCCAGGGTGGCGGCGGAGGAGGCATTCGAGTCGGTTCCTCCAGCCGTGCCGTATGGGTCTGACCAGTGGGCTCCTTTCCTTAGTGTTTGCACGGCTGCCCCGGCTTTTCCTTGTTCAGCTGGGGCTTTGGGGGTGCGGCTCGGCCCTGGGTCATGCCATAGAGGTTCCCGGGGTTAGGGAGGGGTTGCCTAGGGGGCCTCGGCCCGTTTGCCCCACTTGGGTCCTTGTACCTTTGGTGTGGGGCGGGCAGTTCCTTAGTGGGATTGTTCCTTCCCTCTGTGTTCCTGTTGTTTTCGGGTATACCCCTCCCTGGGTTCGGTTCCGGGTTCCTTCGGGTTCGTCGGTCCCGTCGTTCCTAGGGGTGTGTTTCACCCCCTTATCCTTACCATTTTCGCTCTTGTGTCGCGATGCTGTTCACAAAAACGACAACAACAACAACAATGAACATAATATGAAATCGATAAACAGTGTTCAGGTAAGGTACATCCATACAAGGTGTGAAACAAACATTGATGGATTTCTATATTGACCTAGTACATAGAGCCTACACCGCTTCGTATCGTTGTCCCTGCATGTTCCTTGGTCAGGGGTGCTTGTCGTGGCTCTCGTTGATTCACGAGTCTCTTCGTACCTTCCAATGTTCTTGGCACGTCTGTTGATATTCGATGTGGTTTCCATCGGATCTTTTGTCGGCCTTGTTGGTTCCCTTCCATCATCTGTTTTCTTTCACTTCGTTTTCGCCCTGTTTTGGCTACGCGTCATCTCTGCTTCCGGTTTCGGCGTTCTTTGTCTTCGTTCCGCACACCTTCCTGGTGTTTGTACGCTCGTTTGTACGATAGTTTGTACGTACGTTGTGTACGTTTTGTGTGTCCGCCTGGTGTACGAGCCCCGCCTCCCAGTGGCCGGGTGGTGCATTTCGTACCTCGTGTGCTGGGGCCGCGGTATGTGTTTTGTTCACCGGCGGTATGCTCGTGTGTTCGCGTCATTTCTCGTGTTTTTCTGCGAGCTTCTTGCTCGTTTCTCCTCTGTACTGCTTCTTCTTCTGCAGGGCGCGCACCTCTGGCCGTATTCTCCTCCGACCTCGCATTATTCAGGTAAGGGTACTTACTGTGCCTGCTGCCTCGTGTATGCTTGGCTTTCGGGCACGCCTTTCGTGCTGCTCCTGGTATGTTACTTGGCTCGCCTGTGTTGTAGCTTGGGCGTGTCTGCTCTGCAGGTGAGGTGTCTTGTCTGACGCTTCTGTCGGCCTGGTGCTGGTTCTCACTTTTGGTGGGGTGCTTGCCTGGTAGTGCTTACGGGGGTTGGGATCTGGCTCTTGGGCCCCGCTTCTCTTGTCAGTTGACGATTGTACAGTTTCCTGAGCCTTCTGGGCTCTTGTCTTTACGTTTGCTCCTGTGGGTGGGGTCTGCCCCCTCCACATGGCTTTTTGGTGCTTCTGCTTCCTTTCCACTCTGACGTTAATCAAACTCCAAAAAAAAAAAAAAAAAAAAAAAAGAGAGACATAAACTCAAAACCAAGGTTTATTTCGGTAAGGTACATACATACAAGTGATTGTACAGAGTGATGGAGTTATAGATGGGGCTCGTACATGCAATGCCTGGGGCCACTGTTACGCGAAGCGTTTCGGGCATTTCAGGTTATTATAGTGTCTGTGGCTCCTTTGGGTGCTCACTACCTCCTGTGTCTCCTTGTGCGTTCAGACATACGGACATAAGTCCTGTCGACCTGCGGTGGGCCTCGTGGCCCGTGCGAGGTGGCTACTGTTTCTTACTATCTATTCCCACTCACATGCATGTCCAACCTGCCCTTGCACCCATCGTGGGGCCCCATGACCACTTTCCGTGGTTATTGGTTCCGCGATTCACCGGGCCTCTTACAGTGCAGGTTATCCCTCCGGTCTTTCCTGATTCTGCGCTTATGCCTTTTCTGCCCGCTGTTTCGTCCCACATTGCACCGCACGGGTGGGTTGTGCCACTATCCCAGTTTGTATTGTTTCGTGGGGATTGGTCCATAAACACGTCCACTATGGAACTACTTATCTTTGGTTACGTATTCTGTGGTTGCGGGTGTTATTTGGCGGGCAATGGTGCGGGTTGGGCGCTCTGCGTGTATGTACGGTGTCTCTCTTGTCTGTTTTCGACCACGCTTGCAAGTAGTCTCGTTATTGTTCGCTACTCTGCTGGTTATGTGCTTGGGCGCCGCCTCACAGTTCTCCACAGGTTGGCGGGATTTTTCCTTCGGACGTTCGGAACGGTTTAAGTTCCATCGTTGGTGCTTTGGAGAGCTTTGCTTCTCTGGTTAGGCTCATGCGTTCGGAGCGAGTATCTTCTTGGGTTACTCTACTCGCTCCGCCGCCCTTGTTCACTGTTCCGTCCTTGTTTACTCTTCCCTGCTTGGCGGGATTGCGTCGATGGCTCCTGACTGGGGTGTTTGGTGTGGTGTTTGGTCACCTTGCATGGGTCTTTAGTGCCTTTTTGTCCATCTTTTGTTTTTGTTGTCCTGTGGGGCTCTGCCCCGCATTTTGGTGTTTTTTTTTCGTTGTCGGCTCCGGGGGTTATTTCCCTGTCTGGACACTTTCCTTGCCTATTTTCGGTGCCTGATTGCACCCTGCTGTACGTAAGGTCCTCGGGTTTGTGCGCGCTCCTCTACCCATTTTGTGGTTGGTCGTGTGCGTTACTTCCCGGCCACTCCTTGGGCCGTCTTCGTGGTTTCCTTACTTATGGCCATTTTTCCTCCCCATGCTACACTTTTTGTGTCTGGGTCAGTGCTTCTTGTTTTCCTGTTTGGTGCTCCGGTGGGCCTCTGTCCATGTTCCACGTCCTGCTTTTGGACTTCTCCGGTGTTCCGTTTTGGTACCAAGTTCCTGCGATTTCTGTGTAGTTTTCTGCAGGCTTCGGGTTGCGCTGTCTGTGGGGGGGGGGGGGGACTTTTCGGCCTGTCGCTCCTGCTTTCCTGGTTCCTTTTCCTGGAACCGGGTTTGCTGGGGTCCGGTCCTGGTTTTGGTTTTTCTTTGTTCCTTTTCCAGACCGAGTGTGTTTGCTTCTTGCGGTTCTCGTCCTTCTATTCTTTCCGGTAGTTATCCCCTTGGATGCCTCGGGGATGTGCGTCTCATTCTTCCCTGCTGGAGCTGGTTATGTTGCTCCTTTGGGTTGCGGGGTCGCTGTTTTTAGCTTCGCGTTTTGCGATTCTGGACACAGGTCCCTGGTTCTTGGGACCAGGTTATTGGTCTCCCACTTGCGTGTTTCGTCTTGGGGGCAGTGTGTGGTTCTCCTATCATTGCGAAGGGTCCTTCGGTCTTTGATAGGGTTGGCTTGTCTTCCCTTCGCGGTTGTTCTGGGACCGTCGTCTGGGATTGTCCTGTCACCTCATGTTGGGTGGTGCTGGCGAGCCGCTCCTGCTTGCGTTAAGTGTTGCGGTTCCTTCTGCTCCATTCCACTTGCTGTCCTGGGCGTTGTTCCCCTCGGGCCTGCTCTGGAGTTTTGGGGCCGTCCTGGTCGTTGGCCTGGTGGTCTTTGTCTTCTAGTTTTGGTCTTTGTCTTGTCTCTGGTTTTGGTTGTTGAGTTAGGACGTGTGGTATCCGCCTCCCGGTTCCTTCCCTGTTTTCCTTATCTTTGGGGAGGTAGCTCCGGGGAGCCGACGGGGCTCCCCCCAGAAAACCAGCGTTGAATGTAATGAAACGCCATTTTCTGGGTGAGTCCCGGAGGCTCCCCGGCATCCCGCCCTCCCTCCGGTCGGCGGCGTTTTTCGCGTATTTGACATCCAGCCTAAGAACTGCCGGTTGGATCGCCGGCGTGGAGGGTCTGGGGCTCCCCCTTCCCCTCCTCGGGAGGGGGGTTTGCGCAGACGGTTGCGCGGCGACGTGATGACGTCATGCTAGTTTAATAATTTTGTTTGGGGAGTTTTGTCCACTGTCGTTCGGCTTTCGGTAGCAATAATTTCACCAGAATAGGGGTTTGTTTTGAGGCGCCTACCTTTCTGGGTGCCTTTCCCGGTCGATGGCAGACATAGAATTCTCCCAATCACAAAAGGGGTTTCTATAGGCCATTGCTCCTCGTGCCTCTCTGAGGGGGCCAGGTTCTGGCTCGTGGTCCCCGGTAGGCAAGAACTCCTAGCACTTTGACTGATGCCAGAAAGTTATACATATCCATTCAGCCTGGATAGCTCCGGGGAGCCTCCGGGACTCACCCAGAAAATGGCGTTTCATTACATTCAACGCTGGTTTTTT
>WNGS01006571.1:0-10091 GCA_020271785.1 Procambarus virginalis | reverse complement strand
TTTCCACGCACTGGTCCACCGCCTCACATGCAGCTTCGTCATGTGAATTCTTCCCCCATGGAAAGGGTTGTTGAACTGCACCAGACCAAGACTGCTACCAAATATTCTTCACGGCTTGCGGGTTGCACCACAACCCCCCCAGCGCTGCCTCTCGAAGTTACTCAGAAGCCCTGTCATCACCGAGCCTTTGGTGCTATTTTCACACCATCCAGCTCTACTTCATAATCCCTCGGGAGTCAACAAGCCTCCCTCTTCGTTAGTGCATGATAGCTGATAGAATTTACACTCTGAAGGCCTATACCTCTTCAGTTCTCCAGAACGGATAAAAGCTGAGCGCACCTCCACTCAGCACAACTCTTAGTAGTGAGTGCCTCAGATTTCCTGCTTTCCTTGCCAATGCGCCTGATGTCATGCTATGTGACGTAGCATGACTGCCCAGGGTGCTACACCATTAGTCAATCTGGCCAAACCCAAGCCGCCGACCTATCACCTGATGTCCCAACATGCATTGGGGGTTTGCCTCGAGCGGGAAAGCTCTCCTCTCTCGCGAACTGCACCGCCATATTGATGATGGAGTTGTCTCCTAGCCTCAGTTCAAATAAACTAAAAATCAGTATTTCTACTAACTGCAGTATCTTGCTTCCTTTAAAGTGTTATTAAATCAACTAAAACTTCTAGATATTTACAGATAGGGAAGTATGATTCTTATATGCGGAAATAGATACAGGCCGAACTCCGTAATACTTCCCTTGTAACTCATACCTCTCAGTTCTGGGACTAGTCTGGTGGTATACCTCTGAATCTTCTCTAACTTTGTCTTGCATTTAACTAGGTACTGACACCAGGCTGGAGCTGCATACTCCAAGACTTTTCTGACATAAGTGGTATACAAGGTTCTGAATGATTCCTTACTCAAGTTTCTAAATGCAGTTCTGATGCTGGCCTAGCATATGCCACTGATGATGTCCTTTTGATGTGGGCTTCAGGGGACAGGTTTGGTGTGATATCAACCCCCCCAGATCTTTCTCTCTATTTGACTCTTGCAGGATTTCATCTCCCTGATGGTACCTTGTGTTTGGCCTCCTGCTCCCTTCACCTAATTTCATTACTTTACATGTACCTGAGTTAAACCTTAGTAGCCATTTTCTAGACCATTCCTCCAGTTTGTCCTGTAGTCTCTATCTTCATCTGTCTTGATTCTTATGGTGTGCAGGGGCAGTGATGCGAAGTTCTATCTTCATTCTTGTACAATGTTTGTCTTCTTTGATGTCTTCTTTCTTGGTGTTAATTATTTTTCTGCTTTATTATTGCTTCCTCCATCTTATTGCTTTGTTCCTAAGGGTCTGACTTCTTGTTGTAATGCTGCTCATAATGTTATTTTCAGGATTGTAAAGTTGGTAGAAATCAGGGTTGTAATGGATATCTGGGTCTAGGGTAGTGAATCACAGTATTGTATTGGAGTGGCTCTGCAGTGATCTGGAATTGCACATCAGGGATTTTCTTTGTATAACTAATACTGCTTGTTGAAGTAATTGCTGTGTTTGAGTTTTATTTTTTAAGTGCTCCATGCCTCATGTTGTGCTGTGTGTGCAGCAGGGGTGAATGTAATGTACAGGTTTCATAAGTGGATGCATAAATGCTCGATGAATCCTGGCCCTGGTTAGTGGATTCAAATGGGGCAATTCAGATGTTGGGTGCTCATTTCCTCCTTTTAAACTCTTTGCTTGCATGCATGCGTGTGTGGGGGAGGAGGGAGGCATTTTGTCTTGTGGTGAGACTGCTATTCTTTGCTTCTTTTGCCAAATTTGTATGTGTTGTCTTTTTCCAATCAAATGTTTTCCTCTCATACATTTGTTTATCATTTAGAATGTGTTTTTCAAATATTATAATTTCCCATTTTCCCGAGTATTACCAATAAGAAAGGTTGCAGAGGTCTGTTGCTTGACTTTGCTATACTGAAAACTAGCAAAATACTTGTGAATATTCTAATAAAAAAATGGTTTGTAGTGTTTGCACATCAATTCTTTTTTAATTTTTTTAATTATAAGTGTAGTTAATGCTCTTACTGTAGTTAGTACTCTTAGTGTTGATACTGACATTATTCAATTTTTACATGAAATATGTCTGGCAATAACTTTTTCAAGGACATGTAAATGACAGAAGATATTGTTGTTTTCAGCTGTTTATCAACAATGAGTTTATTGATTCAGAATTGGGACTCACCTTCCCTGTAATCAATCCAACTACAGAAGATACCATCTGCACTGTGTCTGAGGCTAGTGAAGTAAGTATCTTTGTTGATCACATCTGGCCATAACATTTAATGGCTCAATGTTTTATATCACAGTGATAATTGGTTGTCAGTGATAATAGGTTGTCAAGTTTGGTAGATTTCTTCTCTATGTATAACATCAATAAAATAATATAATTTCCTTATGTTAATTTTCCAAGTTAGCAATAAGTTGACTTTGTGTCTTGGCTGACACAATGTTTACTCGTTCCTGTCTGCAGGAGGATGTCAATAAAGCAGTGTTGGCTGCAAGGAGGGCTTTCTCCAATACATCTCCATGGCGCACCATGGATGCTTCAGAGAGGGCCAAGTTAATATACAAGGCGAGTATATTTGTATCTGGCATGACAACTTAATAAGTGGCACTGTTAATCTTGATGGACTGGTGGGTCACATTTGTCACTGCTAGAAGGTATTTTCTTAAGCTTGAGATGTCAGTGTGTTGTACCCAGCACGTACACCTGTTGAGTACTCAGTGCTGGTGCTTGCAAATTTTGGTGGCTCTTGCTCGGCTTTCTCACCTTATTCCTAGAAGATCTCTCTTGAACTCCATTCTGTATTTTAGTTCACCCAGGATTAAAATAGCTTTCATCATATTATTTTTACTATAGAAGTTTAAGAAAATTGGGTTTTACTTATAAATTCTTTATTTTCTGGGGGGAGCCCCGTCGGCTCCCCGGAGCTATCCCAGGCTGATATGCTAATGTCAGACTTTGGCATCAGTCATGTGTATGGAGTTCTTAGGCCTACCGGGAACCACGGCCAGAACCGGCCCCCTCAGAGAGGCAAGGGGAGCAATGGCCTATAGAAGCCCCCGTGTGGTTGGAAGCATTCTATGTCTGCCATCGACCGGGACAGGCACCCAGAAAGGTAAGCGCCCAAAACAAACCCTATTCTGGTTAAAATTGCTACCAAAAGCCGAACTAGTGGATAGAACTCCCAAAAGAAAAACTAGCAAACTAGTGTGACGTCACACGCTGCCGCGCCGCTGTCTGCGCAGCTCCCCCCTCCCCGGGAGGGGAAGGGGGAGCCCCAGACCCTCCGCGCCGGCTACCCACCCTCAGTTCTTGAGGCTGATGCTATAGGCGAAGGTCGTGTGCTCTGGCTCCGGTGTTCGCTACAACACTGTGCTTGCGTGTGGTGTTTGTTTTCTGGGTGCGAGAGCCAGGAGTAATTTGGTACTCGGGCTGCATGCGCCTAGGGTTTCCTTCCCTAGGTGCCCTGTAAGTACTACCCTTGGGGCTTGGGGCCACCTTCCACAGGCTCCTTGGGATCTGCCTCTGCTGGTCCGTTTTACCTTTTTCGGTTTTCGGCCGCCTGTTGGGCTCTTGGGTGTTCTGTTCTCCCTTGTTACTGGCAGGTAAGAGGCAGTTTGCACTGGTAGGGGCGCAGGGTGCTGCACAGCTTGTATTCCCGACATAGCGGCCGGCTCTGTTCCCTGGGGTTCGCTGTCCTCTTGCGGGGTTTGTTTTTCTTTTTGTTTTTGCCTGGTGGGGGGTTCTGTCATATTCGTTCCTTGTTCTAACCCTGTCACGGTTATTCTCGATGGCGCCCCCTGCTAGGTCCCCGTGAGTGTACACGTCCCTGGGGTACAGCTTTAGAAGTTCGATTGGTAGTTTTGGGCGCCGGTTAGCAGCTCCCTGCCTGGGACTACCTGAGCGCGAGTCCTCTTAAAGTAAACGCTCAGGACCCTGGGAATCCCCTAGGGGGCGCGTGGGTCCGATGGATGTGACCCGGAGTCCCCACTCGCGGTGTGCGAGTTTGAGGGTTGCTCGGTCCCTTTGTCTCAGGGTGACCCTCATTGTTTTTGCCTCTGCCATGCTGCCTGTTGGGTCGGTGATACTTTCGACCCTGAGTCCTGTGAGTGTTGCTGCTTGCTTGTGACTCAATTTACCCAATCCTCTGATGATTCTCTTCGGGTACAGGCGGCGCGTGCGTTGCAGGCTAGGTTTCGTCTGTTGCAACGCGCTAGGTTGGTTGCTCACCCGGATGCCCCGAGGCTGCCCCGCTTTGCTTTTCGTGACCCGGACTTGGGGGTGGGGGTCGCTTCGATCCTGGTTCAGTCCGCGCCTCCTCGTCCTTCCCCTACTGCTCGTTCTGGTCCCCCCCCCTTGCTTCCAGCCCCGAAACGTCTGAGGGTTTCGGGGTCGGAGCAGGGGTTCCTTGATCTTGAGACTCGGGCAGCTTCGGGGGGTGCCCCTTCCGGGGGAGCGGCAGAGGCATTCGAGTCTTGTCTCCCGGCCGAAGCTTCGGGGTCTGACCAGTGGGCCCCCTTCCTTCCGCTGTTCCGGCTGCTCCGTCCTTGTCTTGTGGGGTCGGGGCTTGGGGAGAGGACTCGGCTCGGGTCCTGTGGTGTTGGACCTCGAGGCTGGGGAGGGGCTGACTTGGGGGCCTTGGGCTCCGCTGGACCCCGCCTGGGTTTTTTTTCCCTCTGAGCGGGGCTTATTGTTACAAGGAGTGGGGTTCTCTTTTCCCCCTCTGCGTACGAGTTGGATTTGGTGTCGGCCCCTCCCCGGGTTCGGTTCCGTGTTCCCCGGGTTCGTCGGTTCCGTCTTTCCGGAGGTTTTCGGCTTATCGCATCCAACCTGGTGAGGTGCGAGCGGCCTTTGCAGCTTACCTCCTGCGGGACCCGGATTATGCCTCTGATATGGATCCATCTGAGTTCAGGTTTGGGACTTCGTTCCTTTCTGGCTCCGTTACGAGGTTCCGGAGTCTTCCTGGCTAGCAGCCTGCCCCTTGCTTGTTTTGGATTCCTGGCATTCCTTCTGTCGTTCCCGCACGTTGGAGTGGCGGGAAGCTTCCACGGTGATTCAGGTTTTCCTGGGGGGCGAGCTTGAGTACCTGAATGAGTGCTTGTTTGCCCCTGCCCTCCCCGCGATGTGGGCGTTATTCAGCTTCATGTGCAGGTTCCTGTCCTTTCGGCGGCGCTGGTTGCGGAGGATTGCGCGCCCGGGGCCTTTTGGCTTCGGCCTTGCGGTTCTTTTCCATCCTGGAGCTGTCCTCGGATTGGCTCGTGGAGGATGTGAGGACGCTTGGGTCCGTCCCAGGGTCTGGCGCCTTGTCCTCGGCGGCGCGCTCGTTCGCTGCCTTGTTGAAGCTGTTCACGCCGATTTTGCGGGATGCGGTTTCCCTGTTTTATGCTTCCCGTCTCGCGTGTCGGCAGGCGGTGCTGGGTTCCTCCGTGGAATCTGCTTGGGCTCTGGCTCTTAGGCGTTCTTCCCCTTTTGTTCTCTTCTTTTTGAGGAGTCGGCCGTGGCGCAGTTTATTCAGGCTGCGTCGGCGGCTTGTCGTCCGATGTCGGACTTGTTGGTTTTCCGGGGGTCCCGGGGTGGGTCTTCCCGGCGGGGTCGTGCCAGAGCTCGGGGTTCCTCTCGTCGTGGTAGGCCTCTGGTGTCAGGTTCGGGTTCGGCTCCTGCTGCGGACCCGCCCTCGTCTGGTCGGCGCGGTGTTCGCCCTGTGCGGGGTTCTGGGTCTCGTAAGGGGCGCCGGCCCTTTCGCGGTTTGCCCCGTTGACGGGGCGATGGGGGGGCGGCTTGCGCTGTTCGCCCGCGCCTGGTCCCACGATTCGTGGGCCTTTCAGGTCGTGTCTTGCGGTCTGCGGTGGCGTTGGGTGGCCCCTCCCCTTTGGGGGGTTCGGGGCTGGCAGGGCAAGTTTCTTCCCCTGCGCTCCGTCGCGTCGTCTTGGAGTGGGTACGTTTGGGCGTCGTCGAACCGACGTCGTCCCTCAGATGGGTTTCCCGTCTGTTTCCGGTTCCGAAACGGGACTGCGCGGACCTGAGGTTCATTCTGGACTTGTCCCGTCTGAACCCTGGGTTTATTGCCCCTCCTTCCGGATGACTACGCTGTCTCAGGTTCGGCTCCTTTTGGAGCCGGGCGCTTGGATGGTGTCCCTGGACCTCCGGGACGCTTATTGGCATGTCCCGATTCATCCGCGGTTCAGGGACTGGCTCGGTTTTGTGGTGGGGCTTCAGAGTTACCGCTTTCGTTGTCTCCCGTTCGGGTTGAACCTGGCACCTCGCGTGTTCACGCGCCTTACACGGGTAGTAGTGGCTCGGTTGCGTCTCCTAGGAGTTCGGGTGTTGGCCTACCTCGACGACTGGCTGGTTGGGCTCCCAGCCGGTCTGCTTGCTTGCTAGCCAGGGATTTGGTTCTTTCCCAGCTCGCCGGGTTCGGGTTCCTGGTGAACTGGAGGAAGTCCCATCTGGTTCCCTCTCAGGTTCGGACTTGGCTGGGTCTCGTTTGGGACTCTCGCACCTCCTCCTTGTCTCTCCCTCCGGAGTCTCTCCAGCGGCTGCGGTCCCGCCTTCGTCTGTTTCTGGTGGGCCCTCGGGTCACCCGGCGGTTGCTCGAGGGGCTGTGCGGGAGCCTGAACTTCGCGATGCTGGTCTACCCGCCGGGTCGGGTTTGGCTTCGTCGGCTGTTCTGGTTCCTTCGGGGTCACCCCTTCCGCCTCTCTCGCGATCGCAAGGTTCGACCCCCGGGGCCTTGCGTCGGTTGCTGCGTCACCGGCTTCCTCTTCGGGTTTTTCGGGGTTCGGTGCCATGGCGCCTTCCCGAGCCCTCGCTCGATGTGTACACGGATGCGTCGTCTCTAGGCTGGGGTTTTGTGACCAGTGCTCACCAGGCCGGCCAGGGGCGTTGGGGTCCGTCCTTCCGTCGAGCTCACAGCACGGTGCGGGAGTTCGCGGCGGTGTGGTTTGCTCTTCGGAGGATTCAGGTGGCCCGCGGATCAACGATCCGGCTCCATTCGGACTGCTCTCCAGTGGTTCATTGCCTGAACCGCGGGGGTTCGATGCGGTCCTTGTCTCTTTGGGGTTGGTCGCTTCGGGTGACTCGTCTGCTGAGTTCTCGGGGTTTGGCTCTCCTGGCTGTTCACGTACGGGGCGTGTCCAACGTCTTGGCGGACGCCCTGTCTCGCTTCGTTCCCCTCTCCACGGAGTGGACGGTCGACGACGAGTCCTTCCGCTGGCTTTGCCAGACGTTCGGGCGTCCCGAGGTGGACCTCTTCGCGTCGGCGTGGTCGCGGCGTCTTCCCGTGTATGCGGCGCCCTTCCCCGATCGCGAGGCCGTCGGGGTCGACGCCTTGCGGCTCGACTGGTCGAGGTGGAGGTTCCTGTACCTCTTTCCCCGGTTCAGCTGTTGCTCCAGGTCCTGACTCGCTTAGAGACTTACCAGGGGAGAGTTGTCCTTCTGGCCCCTTGGTGGCCGGCCCAGCCTTGGTTTCCGTTGCTGGTTGCTCGGTGTCCGAACCCGAGGGTTTTTCCGCGGCTCCGCCTCTTTCAGCAGATCGGGCCGGTACGTCACGTGGCTGGTTCGATCTTCTCCTCGAGTCTTCGCGTATGGTATTTTTGACTCGAGTTTATCATCATCTCTATGGTGATCAGGTGGCCTCCTTGTTGGTGTCTCACCTGCGGGCTTCCTCTCGGCGGCAGTATGAAGTTTCCTGGCGGTCCTTCTCTTTCTTTTTGCGTCTTCGTCGTGTTCATTCCTTGTCTGTTCGGGTGGTCTTGTCCTTCCTCTCGTGGTTGTTTCAGGACCGTCATCTTATGCCTAACACTGTCGCCTCCTATCGTGCGGCGCTGGCGGAGCCGCTTCAGCTTGCTTTCGGTATCGATGTCACGTCTGCGCCGTTTCGCAAGCTGTCTCGTGCTTTGTTTCACCTCCGGCCTGCTCATGCGCCGCCTGAGCCGTCCTGGTCTTTGGACAGGGTGCTCGCTTTCCTTTCGTCTCCTCGTTTCGTTGTGGCCCCTTCGGTCCGGGATTGTTTTTCCAAGGCTCTTTTCTTGTTGGCTTTGGCCTCTGGGGGTCGGGTCGGGGAGCTTCATGCTCTCCTCCGGCGCAGGGGCTTCTGCTCTTTTGGTCGTGGTGATAGTTTTGTTCGTTTGCAGCCGTCTCCTCTTTTCTGGCAAAGAATGAGACTGCTGCGTTCCGGAGGGGTCCGTGGGTGGTTGATGCTTGGTTGGTCAGGCCGGGGGTGCATCATGTTTTGTGTCCGGTTGCGGCGCTTCGCCGTTATTTGCGCGCCACGGCTTCTGTGTCCGGGGACGCGCTTTGGGTTGATCCGGTTTCCCTTCTTCCCTGTTCGCGGGTGCGGGTCTCTCAGGTCGTCCGCAGGGTTATTAAGTCTAGCCAGCCTGCGGTCTATCCCCGTGCCCATGACGTTCGGAAGTTCGCGGCGCTTGCTGCCGTTTTTGGGAATATGTCGTGGTCTGATATTCGGGCGCGGGGTTTTGGCGGTCGAACAGGGTCCTGGCTGCTCGTTACCTTGTCAATGTCCCTGGGCCCCGGCGGGCCTGTGTTGCGTTGGGTCGGCGGTTGCAGCCGTTGTCTCGGCTTCGAGTTGAGGAGTGAGCGACGACCGCCTCCCGGGTAAGTCCCTCTCTTTTTCCGTCTGTGGGTAGTTAGCTCCGGGGAGCCGACGGGGCTCCCCCCAGAAAACCAGCGTTGAATGTAATGAAACGCCATTTTCTGGGTGAGTCCCGGAGGCTCCCCGGCATCCCTCCTCCCTCCGGTCGGCGGTTTTTTTCGCGTTTTTGACATCCAGCCTCAAGAACTGAGGGTGGGTAGCCGGCGCGGAGGGTCTGGGGCTCCCCTTCCCCCTCCCGGGGAGGGGGGAGCTGCGCAGACAGCGGCGCGGCAGCGTGTGACGTCACACTAGTTTGCTAGTTTTTCTTTGGGAGTTCTATCCACTAGTTCGGCTTTTGGTAGCAATTTAACCAGAATAGGGGTTTGTTTTGGGGCGCTTACCTTTCTGGGTGCCTGTCCCGGTCGATGGCAGACATAGAATGCTTCCAACCACACGGGGGCTTCTATAGGCCATTGCTCCCTTGCCTCTCTGAGGGGGCCCGGTTCTGGCCGTGGTTCCCGGTAGGCCTAAGAACTCCATACACATGACTGATGCCAAAGTCTGACATTAGCATATCAGCCTGGGATAGCTCCGGGAGCCTCCGGGACTCACCCAGAAATGGCGTTTCATTACATTCAACGCTGGTTTTTTAGAAGATTTGACATCTCTACATCATATTACCTAATCATTTATTAACCTTAATACAGTACTGTATATACAGTGGTATCCCGTTTACAAATTTTATCCGTTCCCCAGAGATGGCTCATAAGCCAAAATTCGCAACCCAAAATAAATTTTCCCACAAGGGAAGAATGTAAATTGAATTAAATTTGTTCAGCACTCCTAAAAATATTAATTGTTGAGGCAGAGAGATTCTGTACTGCCTCCTCCTTCACTGAAGAAATTTCCTCAGCTGCCTCTTGTTGCTGCTCATTGTCAAAGGCTAGGAGTTTTTCAGTGGTCAGTTCTTCGCTGTGTTCCTCCACCAACTCACAACACAGAACACTCACAACTCTCACAACACTGTGATGCCGCTTCTTTTTCTAAATTTCTCAAACATTTCCCCACTTGCCTTAAACTCTTTCGTATCTGCAGCCCTCGTTCCAAGGGTTTTCTTTATAAGATCTTCCATGCAACAGCTTTGCTTTTTCACAAATGATGGCCTCTGAAATGCTATCGCCTGCTGACTCCTTGTTGTGTATTTAAATTAGTAACAACTTTTCAACATCCTCAATGTTTGTGTTCTTTGTTTTGTGGTTGTTGATATGCTTTTTGCCAATTTAGCACTCATAATGTCCTTTTTTTTAGCAACTACAGTGCATATCATTGACATGGATTTGTTGTACTGCCTAGCTAGTTCAACAACCTGTGTACCATTTCATGTTTACAAATGATCTCTTGTTCTGTGGGGAGCCCCTACCCTACGGCTCCCTGGAGCTTATCGGCCTAAAGTATG
>WNGS01006568.1:16275-33250 GCA_020271785.1 Procambarus virginalis | reverse complement strand
ATAAATCAATAGAGTTAGGTAGAGTGCCAGAGTCATGGAAGGTAGCTACTGTGGTAGGCCAATTTTTAAGCAAGGAGATAGCTCACTTGCGTCAAACTATCGGCCAATTAGCCTAACTCTATTGTGGGAAAGGTTACTTGAATTGATAATGTGCAAATACAATTCGTCTTCAGTCTGAAAAACATAAATAAATAAATGAGTGTCGCAACATGGTGTTGCAAATGGCCGTTCATGGTTTAACAAATTTGCTATCTTTTTATTCTCAGCATAGTTGAGGCAGTTGATAGTGGTAAGGATATGTGTATGTTCTGTACCTTGGCTTAAGCAAAGCTTTTGATACATAGTCACATGAAAGACTGATTAAAAAATATAAATATATATATATAAATATATATATATAAATAATATATATATATATATATATATTATAAATATATATATATAAATATATATATATAAATATATATATATAAATATATATATATATAAATAATATATATAAATATTATATATAAATATATATATATAAATATATATATATAAATATATATATATATATATAATATATATATATATATATATTATATATATATATATTATATATATATATATATATTATTATATATATATATTTTTGTATTTTTATACCTGCATTTGGGTGAGGTGACATGTTACAATGGTTTGGGGTGAGGTGAGAACAAACACAGAACACGAAACAATGGGTATAAGCTAAAGGGAAGAATAGATCTGTAACTGCAGAAGGCCTATTGGCCCGTATTTCTTGATGTTTCTATATTGGAGCGGAGTCTTGAAGTGGGTAGAATATAGTTGTGCGTTAATTGGCTGTTGATTGCTGGTGTTGACTTCTTGATGTGTAGTGCCTCGCAGATGTCAAGCCGCCTGTTGTCGCTGTATCTATCAATGATTTCTGTGTTGTTTGTTAAGATTTCTCTGGTGATGGTTTGGTTGTGGGAAGAGATTATATGTTCCTTGATAGAGCCCTGTTGCTTATGCATCGTTAATCGCCTGGAAAGAGATGTTGTTGTCTTGCCTATATATTGAGTTCTTTGGGGCTTACAGTCCCCAAGTGGGCATTTGAAGGCATAGACGACATTGGTCTCTTTCAAAGCGTTCTGCTTTGTGTCTGGAGAGTTTCTCATGAGTAGGTTGGCAGTTTTCTTGGTTTTATAGTAAATCGTCAATTGTATCTTCTGATTTTTGTCTGTAGGGATAACGTTTCTATTAACAATATCTTTCAGGACCCTTTCCTCCGTTTTATGAGCTGTGGAGAAGAAGTTCCTGTAAAATAGTCTAATAGGGGGTATAGGTGTTGTGTTAGTTGTATCTTCAGAGGTTGCATGGCGTTTCACTTTCCTTCTTATGATGTCTTCAATGAAACCATTGGAGAAGCCGTTGTTGACTAGGACCTGCCTTACTCTACAGAGTTCTTCGTCGACTTGCTTCCATTCTGAGCTGTGGCTGAGAGCACGGTCGACATAAGCGTTAACAACACTCCTCTTGTACCTATCTGGGCAGTCACTGTTGGCATTTAGGCACATTCCTATGTTTGTTTCCTTAGTGTAGACTGCAGTGTGGAAACCTCCGCTCCTTTCCATGACTGTTACATCTAGAAAGGGCAGCTTCCCATCCTTCTCCATCTCGTAAGTGAAACGTAACGCAGAATTCCGCTCAAACGCTTCTTTCAGCTCCTGCAGATGTCTGACATCAGGTACCTGTGTAAAAATGTCGTCAACATACCTGCAGTATATGGCCGGTTTCAAGTTCAAGTCGACTAAGACTTTTTCCTCAATAGTACCCATGTAGAAGTTCGCAAACAGGACGCCTAGGGGAGAACCCATAGCGACCCCATCTACTTGCTTATACATGTGCCCATCCGGGCTCAAGAAGGGTGCCTCCTTAGTACAAGCTTGGAGTAGTTTCCTCAGGATATTTTCTGGCATGTCAAGGGGAGTACAGGCCGGGTCTCGATACACTCGGTCCACTATCATCCCGATTGTTTCATCCACAGGTACGTTGGTGAACAGTGATTCTACGTCCAACGATGCTCTTATCCCTGTAGCCCGTGTTCCCCGCAGTAAGTCAACAAATTCCTTCGGGGATGACGTAGAATCACTGTTCACCTGTGTATATATCACAGGTGAACAGTATATATATATATATATATATATATATATATATATATATATATATATATATATATATATATATATATATATTATATATATATATATATAATATATATATATATATAAGCTTTGCTAAACAACGTCTTTCCATGTCAATAATTGCCCCTTTAACATGCATCGACTTGTACACCTCTATCATGTCACTTAATTCTTCACATTTTCAGAGAATGTAATTTAACGTTTGTCAATTTTTGCTCATATGACAAGTTTCTAATCTGCGGGATTAGAAAGTCCTTGGGATTATCATTGGCATTCTAATCTGAAATTTTTTAATAAATATTACGTTTTATTAAAAGGTTAATTATGTTTAATAAAAATATGTTTACCAGGATAAAGTAAGTTTTTTTATTTGGAAAACAAAATAACACTTTTTTTTACTTTCAAATAATAACGTACAGGATAAATATTGATAGTACAGGATAAATACTGAATCAATATTGATACTCCCTTCATCATCTGAATCAATGTTGATAGTGCCCTCATCATCTGAATAAATGTTAATAGTGCCCTTAACGTGAATAGTGTTCATTTACATCATTAAAATTGTAACAGGGCTACAATATGAGTTGGTCATATTGTACATAATATTAATTTGCAGTATCACTCTTGCCTTCGTGTACAAATATTTCTCTTGGGTCTTAACTATTATTGTCCCTTTCCACATTGTTTGACTGATTTATAACTATGTTTCTTCATCGTCTGACTCACTAATATGAGTCGTTCATCGTCTATATATTGCCCTTGTGATCAGAATAAATGTTAATAGTGCCCTTATCGTCTGTATCAACGTTGCGTGTGCCTTCATCGTCTGAATCACTGAGATATAAATCTTCCTCTAGCACACTCTGCAGAGTTAACTTATCCTTTACAACACTCTGTAGCGTTAACTCCTGCTTTACAACACTCTGTAGATATAAATCCTCTGCTACGACACTCTGTAGAGTAAAGTCCTCAGCTACGACTCTAGAGACATCAGCAGTGGCTGTGCCTGGGATTTCATTGCGGCCACTTGACAGGTGTCTCCTATAGGGATGGTAAAATGGTCGAGGAAACTGCTTTTTCTGCCTCACAAGGCCACGCTCCTCCTTTACAACACTCTGTAGATTTAAATCCTCTGTTACGACACTTTGTAGAGAAAAGTCCTTGGCTACGACACTCTGCGGAGTAAAGTCCTTGGCTACGACACTCTGTGGAGTAAAGTATTTTGCTACGACTCTAAGGACATCAGCAGTGGCTGTGCATGGGGTTTCATAGACACCACTTGACAGGTGTCTCCTATATGGATGGTAAAATGGTCGATGAAACTCCCTTTTCTGCCTCCATGCTCCATGGTCCTCCTTTCCTCCTACGACACTTTGTAGAGAAAAGTCCTTGGCTACGACACTCTGTAGAGTAAAGTTCTCAGCTACGACTCTAGAGACATCAGCAGTGGCTGTGCCTGGGGTTTCATTGCGGCCACTTGAGAGGTGTCTCCTATAGGGATGGTAAAATGGTCGAGGAAACTGCTTTTTCTGCCTCACAAGGCCACGCTCCTCCTTTACAACACTCTGTAGATTTAAATCCTCTGTTACGACACTTTGTAGAGAAAAGTCCTTGGCTACGACACTCTGCGGAGTAAAGTCCTTGGCTACGACACTCTGTGGAGTAAAGTATTTTGCTACGACTCTAAGGACATCAGCAGTGGCTGTGCATGGGGTTTCATAGACACCACTTGACAGGTGTCTCCTATATGGATGGTAAAATGGTCGATGAAACTCCCTTTTCTGCCTCCATGCTCCATGGTCCTCCTTTCCTCCTACGACACTTTGTAGAGAAAAGTCCTTGGCTACGACACTCTGTAGAGTAAAGTTCTCAGCTACGACTCTAGAGACATCAGCAGTGGCTGTGCCTGGGGTTTCATTGCGGCCACTTGAGAGGTGTCTCCTATAGGGATGGTAAAATGGTCGAGGAAACTGCCTTTTCTGCCTCACAAGGCCACGCTCCTCCTTTACAACACTCTGTAGATTTAAATCCTCTGCTACGACACTCTGTAGATTTAAATCCTCTGTTTCGACACTCTGTAGATTTAAATCCTCTGTTACGACACTTTGTAGAGAAAAGACCTTGGCTACGACACTCTGTAGAGAAAAGTCCTTGGCTACGACACTCTGTGGAGTAAAGTCCTTGGCTACGACACTCTGTAGAGTAAAGTCCTTGGCTACGACACTCTGTGGAGTAAAGTCCTTGGCTACGACACTCTGTAGAGTAAAGTCCTTGGCTACGACTCTAGAGACATCAGCAGTGGCTGTGCATGGGGTTTCATTGCGGCCACTTGACAGGTGTCTCCTATATGGATGGTAAAATGGTCGAGGAAACTTGTGAGGCAGAAAAGTCCTTTTCTGCCTCACAAGGCCATGCTCCTCCTTTACAACACTCTGTAGATTTAAATTCTCTGTTACGACACTTGTCACGACATTTCTCTGTAGAGAAAAGTCCTTGGCTACGACTCTAGAGACATCAGCAGTGGCTGTGCCTGGGGTTTCAATGCGGCCACTTGAGAGGTGTCTCCTATATGGATGGTAAAATGAACGAGGAAACTGCCTTTCCTGCCTCACAAGGCCACGCTCCTCCTTTACAACACTCTGTAGATTTAAATCCTCTGCTACGGCACTCACAGTAAAGTCCTCAGCTACGACTCTAGAGACATCAGCAGTGGCTGTGCATGGGGTTTCATTGTGGCCACTTGACAGGTGTCTCCTATAGGGATGGTAAAATGGTCGAGGAAACTGTCTTTCCTGCCTCACAAGGCCATGCGACTCCTCCTCTGTCCAGGACGATACAACAGTCGTATTTTCACTCTTTACTTCCATGTTTGCTTCAGACAAGACCGATTAGTTACTGCGACTGTGTCTTCTCAACACTGAGCACCAGAGATTCAGATGCCGTTTTTATCAGTGTTATATACACCTCTCCTTACATGTCCTTCCATCCCTTCCATCGATTCCTAATACATACCTTGAGGATACCTTGAGGTGCTTCCGGGGCTTAGCGTCCCCGCGGCCCGGTCATCGACCAGGCCTCCTGGTTGCTGGACTGATCAACCAGGCTGTTGGACGCGGCTGCTCGCAGCCTGACGTATGAGTCACAGCCTGGTTGATCAGGTATCCTTTGGAGGTGCTTATCCAGTTCTCTCTTGAACACTGTAAGGGGTTTGCCAGTTATGCCCCTTATGTGTAGCGGGAGCGTGTTGAACAGTTTCGGGCCTCTGACGTTGATAGAGTTCTCTCTCAGAGTACCAGTTGCACCTCTGCTTTTCAACGGGGGTATTCTGCACATCCTGCCATGTCTTCTGGTCTCATGTGGTGTTATTTCTGTGTGCAGGTTTGGGACCAGCCCCTCTAATATTTTCCACGTGTAAATTATTATGTATCTCTCCCGCCTGCGCTCAAGGGAATACAGATTTAGGAACTTTAGTCGGTCCCAATAGTTTCGATGTTTTGCTGAGTGGATTCTAGCAGTAAAGGACTTCTGCACGCTCTCCAGGTCAGCAATTTCTCCAGCTGTGAAAGGGGCTGTCATTGTGCAGCAGTGCTCCACTCTAGAGAGCACAAGCGTTTTGAAAAGTGTCATCATCGGTATAGCATCTCTCGTGTGAAAAGTTCTTGTTATCCAACCTGTCATTTTTCTTGCAGTTGTGACGGCTACTTTATTGTGTTCTTTAAAGGTAAGGTCTTCCGACATGAGCACACCCAGATCCTTTACATTGCCTTTTCGTTCTATGTTATGATTTGTCTGAGTTTTGTACGTGGTTTCCGTTTTTATATTTTCATTTTTTCCATACCGCATGAGCTGGAACTTATCTTCGTTAAACACCATATTATTTTCTGTAGCCCATAGAAAGACCTGATCTACATCTGACTGGAGGTTTGCCGTGTCCTCTATGTTGCCAACTCTCATGAAGATCCTAGTGGATCAAAGGATGATACAGTGCTATAGGTTGTGTTCTTGTCTATGTCCGATATGAGGATGAGAAAAAGTACTGGAGCAAGCACAGTACCCTGGGGGACTGAGCTCTTAACGGTTGACGGGCTGGATTTTATTTTGTTGACTATTACACATTAGGATCTGTTGGTCAGGAAATTGCAGATCCATCTGCCTATTTTTCCGGTAATTCCTTTTGAGCGCATTTTATGTGCAATAACACCATGGTCACATTTATCAAAAGCTTTTGCGAAATCTGTGTAAATTACATCAGCGTTTTGTTTGTCTTCCATAGCATCTAATGCCATATCATAGTGGTCCAGCAACTGCGACAGGCAAGAGCGCCCTGTTCTAAGAACATAAGAACAAAGGCAACTGCAGAAGGCCTATTGGCCCATACGAGGCAGCTCCTATTTATAACCACCCAATCCCGCTCATATACATGTCCAACCCAAGCTTGAAACAATCGAGGGACCCCACCTCCACAATGTTACGCGGCAATTGGTTCCACAAATCAACAACCCTGTTACTGAACCAGTATTTACCCAAGTCTTTCCTAAATCTAAACTTATCTAATTTATACCCCCATGTTTCGTGTTCTGTCTTGTGTTGATACTTTTAATACCCTATTAATATCCCCTTTGTTATGTCCATTCATCCACTTGTAAACCTCTATCATGTCACCCCTAACTCTTCGCCTTTCCAGTGAATGCAACTTAAGCTTAGCTAATCTTTCTTCATATGAATGATTTCTAATTTGGGGAATTAACTTAGTCATCCTACGCTGGACACGTTCAAGTGAATTTATATCCATTCTATAATATGGCGACCAAAACTGAACTGCATAATCTAAATGGGGCCTAACTAGAGCAAGATATAGCTTGAGAACCACACCAGGTGTCTTGTTACTAACGCTGCGATTAATAAATCTGAGTGTCCGATTAGCCTTATTACGAACATTCATGCATTGATCCTTTTGTTTTAAATTCTTACTAATCATAACTCCCAGATCCCTTTCGCAATCCGACTTCGCAATCTCAACACCATCTAGTTCGTATCTTGTAACTCTATCATCGTTACCTAGCCTCAGAACTTTACATTTATCAGCATTAAACTGCATCTGCCAATCCTTTGACCATTTCAATACCCTATCTAGATCAACTTGAAGTGATAGTGAGCCCTCCTCCGAATTAATTTCCCTACCGTTTTTCGTATCATCGGCAAATTTGCAAATGTTGCTACTCAAACCTGAATCTAAATCATTTATATATATTACTTCCATAGAACACTTCTATGGAAGGAATGAAATGTATGCTCGTGATGGGGTGCACCTATCGAGAGCTGGGGTTGTTGCTGTTGCGAACTCGTTGGAAGAAGTGGTTAGAGGTGTTTGTTTGGGTTTAAACTGTTAGTAGATAGAGGTATGGGAATTGATATGGAGGAAGGAGGTAATAAAAGTATGTGTTTGTGGGAGAAAGAAATTGGCAAAATGATCAGGGAAAGCGAAGGGCCTCAAAATAACTATTCACTTAGGGTATATTACACTAACAGTAGAAGTCTAAGAAATAAAATTAACGAATTAAATGCTCTTGTCTGCACAGAAAAAATAGATATTATTGCACTTACCGAAACGTGGATGAATGTAGATAATAGAGAACTATTAGCTGAATATCAAATAAATGGATTTAAACTATTTCACACAGATAGATATATTAGACGAGGAGGTGGAGTAGCCATATACGTTAGGGACAATTTGAAATGTAGTCTCAAAGAGGGAATCAAAACTGAGCAACACACAGAAACTATTTCGATAGAATTAAACGAAAAAGCAAATAATATTATTATAGGAGTTATATATAGGCCACCAAATTTAGACAGAATGGAAGCAAAGCATCTATGGGATGAAATATCTAGGGCATCTAGATCTAACAGTATTTATGTCATGGGTGACTTTAATTTGAGTGGAATAAACTGGTTGAACAAAACAGGGAATAGTGAAGCAGAACATAAGAACATAAAAACAAAGGCAACTGCAGAAGGCCTATTGGCCCATACGAAGCAGCTCCTATTTATAACCACCCAATCCCACTCATATACATGTCCAACCCATGCTTGAAACAATCGAGGGACCTCACCTCCACAATGTTACGCGGCAATTGGTTCCACAAATCAACAACCCTGTTACTGAACCAGTATTTACCCAAGTCTTTCCTAAATCTAAACTTATCTAATTTATACCCCATGTTTCGTGTTCTGTCTTGTGTTGATACTTTTAATACCCTATTAATATCCCCTTTGTTATGTCCATTCATCCACTTGTAAACCTCTATCATGTCACCCCTAACTCTTCGCCTTTCCAGTGAATGCAACTTAAGCTTAGCTAATCTTTCTTCATATGAATGATTTCTAATTTGGGGAATTAACTTAGTCATCCTACGCTGGACACGTTCAAGTGAATTTATATCCATTCTATAATATGGCGACCAAAACTGAACTGCATAATCTAAATGGGGCCTAACTAGAGCAAGATATAGCTTGAGAACCACACCAGGTGTCTTGTTACTAACGCTGCGATTAATAAATCTGAGTGTCCGATTAGCCTTATTACGAACATTCATGCATTGATCCTTTTGTTTTAAATTCTTACTAATCATAACTCCCAGATCCCTTTCGCAATCCGACTTCGCAATCTCAACACCATCTAGTTCGTATCTTGTAACTCTATCATCGTTACCTAGCCTCAGAACTTTACATTTATCAGCATTAAACTGCATCTGCCAATCCTTTGACCATTTCAATACCCTATCTAGATCAACTTGAAGTGATAGTGAGCCCTCCTCCGAATTAATTTCCCTACCGTTTTTCGTATCATCGGCAAATTTGCAAATGTTGCTACTCAAACCTGAATCTAAATCATTTATATATATTACTTCCATAGAACACTTCTATGGAAGGAATGAAATGTATGCTCGTGATGGGGTGCACCTATCGAGAGCTGGGGTTGTTGCTGTTGCGAACTCGTTGGAAGAAGTGGTTAGAGGTGTTTGTTTGGGTTTAAACTGTTAGTAGATAGAGGTATGGGAATTGATATGGAGGAAGGAGGTAATAAAAGTATGTGTTTGTGGGAGAAAGGAATTGGCAAAATGATCAGGGAAAGCGAAGGGCCTCAAAATAACTATTCACTTAGGGTATATTACACTAACAGTAGAAGTCTAAGAAATAAAATTAACGAATTAAATGCTCTTGTCTGCACAGAAAAAATAGATATTATTGCACTTACCGAAACGTGGATGAATGTAGATAATAGAGAACTATTAGCTGAATATCAAATAAATGGATTTAAACTATTTCACACAGATAGATATATTAGACGAGGAGGTGGAGTAGCCATATACGTTAGGGACAATTTGAAATGTAGTCTCAAAGAGGGAATCAAAACTGAGCAACACACAGAAACTATTTCGATAGAATTAAACGAAAAAGCAAATAATATTATTATAGGAGTTATATATAGGCCACCAAATTTAGACAGAATGGAAGCAAAGCATCTATGGGATGAAATATCTAGGGCATCTAGATCTAACAGTATTTATGTCATGGGTGACTTTAATTTGAGTGGAATAAACTGGTTGAACAAAACAGGGAATAGTGAAGCAGAACATAAGAACATAAAAACAAAGGCAACTGCAGAAGGCCTATTGGCCCATACGAAGCAGCTCCTATTTATAACCACCCAATCCCACTCATATACATGTCCAACCCATGCTTGAAACAATCGAGGGACCCCACCTCCACAATGTTACGCGGCAATTGGTTCCACAAATCAACAACCCTGTTACTGAACCAGTATTTACCCAAGTCTTGTACTTGTAGGCCCCGCCTAACCACTCTGCATACTCCGCTTCCACGCAGGTCGCACTCCAAGCCTGTGTCAGGTTAGGTTAGGGTGTGTAAGTTTCATTTCTTTTGAACTGTAACCTAGACCTGGTCCTCTCCCCCAGTTTGGTTGAGATGATCTACCTGCACCGCTGCTCTAACAAGGTGGTCCTTTATAGACTTACCTCGCCTCCAGGCGATCATGGGAGGGTTTTGTGGGAATTTTACCCAGGATGGATGTTCGCTGTACGTTTCCCTCATCCATGTCCATACTTCCTGGAGTTTTCTCTTAAGCTGTGCTGCAAGACCTGGGAAGAAAAGGGTTGGAAGAATCCATCTCTTGTCTTCCACTTCTTGTGTTCTAGGTCTGAGTAGCTCTGCCCTTGTTTTTTCTCTGAGTTTCTCCTGGGCTGCATGTATTATTGTCTCTGGATAGTCTCTGTTCCTGAACATATCCCATAGGTCATCAAGCTGGGGATATAGCGTCTCTTCTTTGCTGTTAATTCTCTTGAGTCTGAGTCCAAGTGAGTAGGGTAGCGACTTCTTCAGGGCTAGTGGGTGGCTCGAGTCAAATTTCAGATACGTATGAAGGTTAGTCGGTTTATAGTATGCCTTCGTATGCAGATTCCTGGTTAGCTGGTCTATATATACTGTTGTATCTAGGAAATTAATCGTGGAGTCACTGTGTTCGAGGGTAAACTTAAGGTTCTCATGAACTGTATTTGACCATGAAAAGAAACCTTCTAGGCGCGGGAAACCGTCCTCCATTATTCCGAAGATGTCGTCTATGTAACGGAAATATACCTCCGGTCCGTCCTTCCTGTGGGATCGTTTCCTCTCGAACACTACATGCACAAATATTTCAGCGATTGCCACACTACTGGATGCTCCTATCGCTGTACCCTTGGTTTGCCGGTATGCCCGTCCTTCAAATTGCAAAAGGGTGTCTCTCATCACATGGAGGATGGCCTCCTCAAGAGTTTCTTTCGAGGGGGTCCTCCATACGCCTGCGTCTTGAAGTTCCTGTCTGATTTTTGTTCTGTTATCTGTAAAAAAAGATGCTACTACCTTTGCAGCTTCTCTCTGTGGTATGCTCGGGTAGAGCGATACCACATCCATGGAAAAAAGGCGGGCCCCTCTCGGGACGGGGCCTTTAATTTCTGCAATTTTCTTGAGGAAATCCGTCGTATCTTTGATTCTTTCCGGTAGTAGGCGTAGTAAGGGGTTCAGGAGAGCTGTGCAGATCCAGTCTACCGGCCTTGTTGGGGCCCGGCAGCCGCTTAGAACCGGTCTCCCTTGCCACGTTCCTGTTGTTTCTTCTAATGCTTTATGGATCTTTGGTAAAAGGTAGAGGTGGGGAATGATGGATTCAAAGGTTAGGAAGAAATCTCTCGCCCCTGCCTGCATGAGTCCTCCTTTCCCGTCCCCAGTCTTGTTTTCGAACAGCTTGAGGACTATCCTTTTACTCCTCGTTTGGGCGTTTCTAAGCGCATCGTCCTGGTTGTGTATCTGTTTGTAGGCTGCAGTGTCTGCTAGGTGCCTCTTCATCTCGTTCCTGTAGTTGTCCTTTCTCCAGGCGACGACAGTACCTCCCTTGTCCGCCGGCTTTATCACAATATCCGTGCGTCCTTTCAACGTTGATAGGGCGTCCCTCTCCTCCCTTGTGAGATTGCAGTTGCGTCGTCGTTCCGCACCACGCTTGAGGTCGACCTTCATTTGCTGGATTACCGGTTTAAGGCCTACTAGGTTGTAGTTTGGGCACTGGACTGGTTTGCTGGGGTGGAGGTACCTAAAAGAGAGGGAGAGTTTAGCTCTCTTAATTGCTCCCTGTGACTTACCTTGCTCCGGCCGGAGGTTGCTCCAAACTTGGTTGATACTAGTTTCCAAGTTGTTGCACAGATCCTCTATCGCATCTTCCCTCTTCTTACGCGCCGGAGGGCCTATCACGAACGTAAGTCCCTTTTCCAACAGTTTCCTCTCCTGTTCAGTAAGGGGTACCTCCGAGACAACTGTCTGTTTCAATTGTCCTCTTTTCTGCCTTAATTCCTGTCGTTTCCTGAGTTTCTCCGATCTCCACCGTTCCACCCTCTGTCTCTGTCTCTTCCTTGTTGGTCTCGGTTCGTGCTGTTCCAGCGCTTGGGTCTGTTGTTGTTCTCCTGGTTCCGATTGTTGCCTCTGCCCCTGTTTCTGTTTCTGAAAAAATTATTATTATGACCCCTATTATTATTATTACCTCCCTGTCTGTTGTCCCTGCTATTGTTGTTGTTCCAGGAGGGGTAGTCTCTGCTGTTATTGTATCTGTTGTCTCCTGGGGTGATCCTGTTGTTCTGGCCTGTGTGGTCGCCGGTCACGTTCCTGTTACACTGGCCTCGGTTGTCTCTGGATCTGTCCCTGTTGTTCCTCGTCTGGTTTCCACCCGGTTTGTCTCGTGATGAATTTCTCCATCCTTCTCGTGACCTGTCTCTGTTATTCCTACCTTGCCTGTTGTTGTTGTTGTTCGCCGGGGTGTCCCGTTGGAAGTTCAGTCTCTTCGGGCTCTTCCTCCTGTTCGAATCTGTTCTGGGTGGGAAGGGGGGTTGTTGTGGGGCAGGCTTGCCTAGAATCGGGGACAGAGGGACATCATCGTCATCGTTCATCAGGAGTACTGAACGTAAGGGTTTTGGGGCCGCTTGTTTTTGTTGTTGCCCTTGTTCTATGGCTCCTAGGCCTAGGGCTTTGTCCACTGCAGTAGTCAGGCTCTGCAGCGTGCCTTCCTGAGGGTTTGAGAAGAAACTTTCATACCTGTGTGACGTCTGTCCCGAGCGCATCATCAGACTTCCATCGTATGGTCTTTCGAGGGTCCCTGGTTTCGGAGTTGTCTTTCGTCTGAAACCTTCCCATAGGGCCGTACCTATTCTTACCTGATCCCAACCTCGTATTAGGAGGCGGGCTACGATGAGTTCTATTTTGGCCATTTCTCTCGTATGCGAGGCTTTGAGAAGGAGCGTGTATGTCGCCATAGACGCTCTGGCCTGTTCCAAGTTCACTCTGTTTAGACAGCTGGCTAGACCTGGTAGGATTGGGAGACCTGCTGAAAAAAATGGGAAACAAACCTGTAGGGCAAGGTATTCAGGGACTGTGTTTAGCCTCACTGCCCGTTGGACGAACGTCAACCTGTCTTTTAAATATTCTAGTTGTGAAGATCGGCTTTACCAGGGATATAATTTCTAAGTCCTCCTGTTGGAAAAAACTGTTAACCTCATAGAGGTCAGATCTTTCCATCATTTTGTGTACTTGGACTGTTATATCACTCTCCTGGAGGAGGTCCTCCGGATTTGGAGTGAACGGCAAGTGTTCAAGTGCTTTCGACCCTGGTCCCGTCCATACTCTTCTGTCTCTCCAGACTCCTTGGAGGGTGCCTTCAGGAAGTTGAGGTCTCTGTTTATATCTGTTTAGGATTTCAAGTATTCCATACTCCCACTCCTCTTCGGAGGTGTTAGGGAGAGAATCCTTGAGACCTTCCGTAATTGTTTCCGGGAGGGACTCAGAAACAGTTAACTCTGTCTCCACTGCAGGTCTCCTTGCTTTCGATGTCGAGGGTTGGTTTGGTGAGACCTCTCGTGTTCTCTTTGCTCGTACTGCGTCAATCTCCATTCTGGCTCTACAATTTGCACTTGGTGTCAATTGCAGGCTGGAAAGATATGCAAATCTAATGCAATATCTTATATAGACAACTGGGAACACTTCTATGGAAGAAATGAAATGTATGCTCGGGATGGGGTGCATCTATCGAGAGCTGGGGTTATTGCTGTTGCAAACTCGTTGGAAGAAGTGGTTAGAGGTGTTTGTTTGGGTTTAAACTGTTAGTAGATAGAGGTATGGGAATTGATTTGGAGGAAGGATGTAATAAAAGTATGTGTTTGCGGGAAAAAGGAATTGGCAAAATGATCAGGGAAAGAGAAGGGCCTCAAAATAACAATTCACTTAGGGTATATTACACAAACAGTAGAAGTCTAAGAAATAAAATTAACGAATTAAATGCTCTTGTCTGCACAGAAAAAATAGATATTATTGCACTCACCGAAACGTGGATGAATGTTGATAATAGAGAACTATTAGCTGAATATCAAATAAATGGATTTAAACTATTTCACACAGATAGATATATTAGACGAGGAGGTGGAGTAGCCATATACGTTAGGGATAATTTGAAATGTAGTCTCAAAGAGGGAATCAAAACTGAGCCACACACAGAAACTATTTGGATAGAATTAAACGAAAAAGCAAATAATATTATATTAGGAGTTATATATAGGCCACCAAATTTAGACAGAATGGAAGCAAAGCATCTATGGGATGAAATATCTAGGGCATCTAGATCTAACAGTATTTATGTCATGGGTGACTTTAATTTTAGTGGAATAAACTGGTTGAACAAAACAGGGAATAGTGAAGCAGAAGATTTTCTAGAATTAATTGACGATTGCTTTCTTACGCAACACATTAAGGAACCAACACGGGAAAATAATATTTTAGATTTAGTGTTAACTAACAGGGAAACACAAATTAATGACATCGAAATAGGGAGTGAGCTAGGGACAGTGATCACAAAGAAATCAGATTTAGCATAGAATGGAATAGACCTGTAGGAGAAAATTCTGTTAAAGTGCCAGATTTTCGAAAAGCTGATTTTAATAGCCTAAGAAATTTTTTGGGTCAAATTGATTGGAAAGTCTTGGGTATGGGTGTGGGCCGGACTTGGAGCGAGACATGAACCCAGTGATAGGTGATGTAAATGGGGATTTCGATGTGGATTCAATATATAACTTATTTAAGAATATTCTAAACAAAGCACAGGAACGTAGTATACCACACAAATTGAATAGATCGAATACTAATGACCCAAAGTGGATAACAAAGAATTTGAAAAACCTTATAGGTAAAAAGAGAGCTTGGTACAAAAGGATTAAAAATGGGGAGGTCACTTTAGAACAGGAATTCGTACAACTAGTTAAAATGTTAAAAAAGAGATAAGGAAAGCAAAAAGAAACTATGAAGTTCGTATAGCAGGGCAAGCAAAGACAAATCCTAAAGGTTTTTTTCAGTTATATCGAACTAAGACTAGGGAAAGGATAGGTCCATTAAAAACTGAGACAGGTCAAATAACAGATAGTGATGAAGAGATGAGTAGTATTTTTAATAAATATTTTGTATCTGTATTTACTAAAGAGGAACTTAACAATATGCCTTCAGCCGAACAAGTCTATGTGGGTGGGGACGAGGACAGGTTGACGAGTTTAGCAGTTACCAGGGAGGATGTTCTTAACAAATAGTAAAACTCAAACCAAACAAATCCCCAGGGCCGGATGAAGTGTTTGCCAGGTGTGCTGAAAGAATGCAAAGGGGAGCTTTGTGACCCACTGTCAATCATATTTAATAAATCAATAGAGTCAGGCAGAGTGCCAGAGTTTTGGAAAGTTGCTAATGTGATACCAGTTTTTAAGAAAGGAGATAGATCACTTGCGTCTAACTATCGACCAATTAGCCTAACGTCTATTGTGGGAAAGTTACTCGAATCTATAATAGCAAATAAAATTCGTCTTCATCTTGAAAAACATAAATTAATAATTGAGTCGCAACATGGTTTTATAAATGGCCGTTCATGTTTAACAAATTTGTTATCTTTTATTCTAGCATAGTTGAGGCAGTTGATAGTGGTAAGGATTGTGATGTTGTGTACCTTGACTTTAGCAAAGCTTTTGATACAGTGCCACATGAAAGACTGATTAAAAAGATAGAGGCTCATGGTATTGGGGTGCTATATTAAGCTGGATTAGGGCATGGCTATACCAAAGGAAACAGAGAGTTAGTATAAATGGAGTCAAGTCAGAGTGGGAAAATGTTGTAAGTGGAGTGCCTCAAGGCTCTGTCTGGGACCTCTGTTGTTTAATATATATAAATGATTTAGATTCGGTTTGAGTAGAAACATTTGCAAATTTGCCGATGATACGAAAATCGGTAGGGAAATTAATTCGGAGGAGGACTCACTATCACTTCAAGTTGATCTAGATAGGGTTTTGAAATGGTCAAAGGACTGGCAGATGCAGTTTAATGCTGATAAATGTAAAGTTCTGAGGCTAGGTAATGATGATAGAGTTACAAGATACGAGCTAGATGTGTTGAGATTGCGAAGTCGGATTGCGAAAGGGATCTGGGAGTTATAATTAGTAAGAATTTAAAACAAAAGGATCAATGCATAAATGTTCGTAATAAGGCAAATCGGACACTCGGATTTATTAATCGCAGCGTAAGTAACAAGACACCTGGTGTGGTTCTCAAGCTATATCTTGCTCTGGTTAGGCCCCATTTAGATTATGCAGTTCAGTTTTGGTCGCCATATTATAGAATGGATATAAATTCACTTGAACGTGTCCAGCGTAGGATGACTAAGTTAATTCCCCAAATTAGAAATCTTTCATATGAAGAAAGATTAACAAAGCTTAATTTGCATTCACTGGAAAGGCGAAGAGTTAGGGGTGACATGATAGAGGTTTACAAGTGGATGAATGGACATAACAAAGGGGATATTAATAGGGTATTAAAAGTATCAACACAGGACAGAACGCGAAACAATGGGTATAAATGGATAAGTTAGATTTAGGAAAGACTTGGGTAAATACTGGTTCAGTAACAGGGTTGTTGATTTGTGGAACCAATTGCCGCGTAACATTGTGGAGGTGGGGTCCCTCGATTGTTTCAAGCATGGGTTGGACATGTATATGAGGGGATTGGGTGGTTATATAATAGGAGCTGCCTCGTATGGGCCAATAGGCCTTCTGCAGTTGCCTTTGTTCTTATGTTCTATGTTCTAAATCTAAAAAACTTATCCAATTATACCCATTGTTCGCGTTCTGTCCTGTTGTTGATAATTTCAATACCTATTGATATAAGAA
>WNGS01006568.1:0-11707 GCA_020271785.1 Procambarus virginalis | reverse complement strand
ATCTTAATATAGCACCCCCAATACCATAGCCTCTATCTTTTTAATCAGTCTTTCATGTGGCACTGTATCAAAAGCTTTGCTAAACAACGTCTTTCCATGTCAATAATTGCCCCTTTAACATGCATCGACTTGTACACCTCTATCATGTCACTTAATTCTTCACATTTTCAGAGAATGTAATTTAACGTTTGTCAATTTTTGCTCATATGACAAGTTTCTAATCTGCGGGATTAGAAAGTCCTTGGGATTATCATTGGCATTCTAATCTGAAATTTTTTAATAAATATTACGTTTTATTAAAAGGTTAATTATGTTTAATAAAAATATGTTTACCAGGATAAAGTAAGTTTTTTTATTTGGAAAACAAAATAACACTTTTTTTTACTTTCAAATAATAACGTACAGGATAAATATTGATAGTACAGGATAAATACTGAATCAATATTGATACTCCCTTCATCATCTGAATCAATGTTGATAGTGCCCTCATCATCTGAATAAATGTTAATAGTGCCCTTAACGTGAATAGTGTTCATTTACATCATTAAATTGTAACAGGGCTACAATATGAGTTGGTCATATTGTACATAATAGGAATTTGCAGTATCACTCTTGCCTTCGTGTACAAATATTTCTCTTGGGTCTTAACTATTATTGTCCCTTTCCACATTGTTTGACTGATTTATAACTATGTTTCTTCATCGTCTGACTCACTAATATGAGTCGTTCATCGTCTATATATTGCCCTTGTGATCAGAATAAATGTTAATAGTGCCCTTATCGTCTGTATCAACGTTGCGTGTGCCTTCATCGTCTGAATCACTGAGATATAAATCTTCCTCTAGCACACTCTGCAGAGTTAACTTATCCTTTACAACACTCTGTAGCGTTAACTCCTGCTTTACAACACTCTGTAGATATAAATCCTCTGCTACGACACTCTGTAGAGTAAAGTCCTCAGCTACGACTCTAGAGACATCAGCAGTGGCTGTGCCTGGGATTTCATTGCGGCCACTTGACAGGTGTCTCCTATAGGGATGGTAAAATGGTCGAGGAAACTGCTTTTTCTGCCTCACAAGGCCACGCTCCTCCTTTACAACACTCTGTAGATTTAAATCCTCTGTTACGACACTTTGTAGAGAAAAGTCCTTGGCTACGACACTCTGCGGAGTAAAGTCCTTGGCTACGACACTCTGTGGAGTAAAGTATTTTGCTACGACTCTAAGGACATCAGCAGTGGCTGTGCATGGGGTTTCATAGACACCACTTGACAGGTGTCTCCTATATGGATGGTAAAATGGTCGATGAAACTCCCTTTTCTGCCTCCATGCTCCATGGTCCTCCTTTCCTCCTACGACACTTTGTAGAGAAAAGTCCTTGGCTACGACACTCTGTAGAGTAAAGTTCTCAGCTACGACTCTAGAGACATCAGCAGTGGCTGTGCCTGGGGTTTCATTGCGGCCACTTGAGAGGTGTCTCCTATAGGGATGGTAAAATGGTCGAGGAAACTGCTTTTTCTGCCTCACAAGGCCACGCTCCTCCTTTACAACACTCTGTAGATTTAAATCCTCTGTTACGACACTTTGTAGAGAAAAGTCCTTGGCTACGACACTCTGCGGAGTAAAGTCCTTGGCTACGACACTCTGTGGAGTAAAGTATTTTGCTACGACTCTAAGGACATCAGCAGTGGCTGTGCATGGGGTTTCATAGACACCACTTGACAGGTGTCTCCTATATGGATGGTAAAATGGTCGATGAAACTCCCTTTTCTGCCTCCATGCTCCATGGTCCTCCTTTCCTCCTACGACACTTTGTAGAGAAAAGTCCTTGGCTACGACACTCTGTAGAGTAAAGTTCTCAGCTACGACTCTAGAGACATCAGCAGTGGCTGTGCCTGGGGTTTCATTGCGGCCACTTGAGAGGTGTCTCCTATAGGGATGGTAAAATGGTCGAGGAAACTGCCTTTTCTGCCTCACAAGGCCACGCTCCTCCTTTACAACACTCTGTAGATTTAAATCCTCTGCTACGACACTCTGTAGATTTAAATCCTCTGTTTCGACACTCTGTAGATTTAAATCCTCTGTTACGACACTTTGTAGAGAAAAGACCTTGGCTACGACACTCTGTAGAGAAAAGTCCTTGGCTACGACACTCTGTGGAGTAAAGTCCTTGGCTACGACACTCTGTAGAGTAAAGTCCTTGGCTACGACACTCTGTGGAGTAAAGTCCTTGGCTACGACACTCTGTAGAGTAAAGTCCTTGGCTACGACTCTAGAGACATCAGCAGTGGCTGTGCATGGGGTTTCATTGCGGCCACTTGACAGGTGTCTCCTATATGGATGGTAAAATGGTCGAGGAAACTTGTGAGGCAGAAAAGTCCTTTTCTGCCTCACAAGGCCATGCTCCTCCTTTACAACACTCTGTAGATTTAAATTCTCTGTTACGACACTTGTCACGACATTTCTCTGTAGAGAAAAGTCCTTGGCTACGACTCTAGAGACATCAGCAGTGGCTGTGCCTGGGGTTTCAATGCGGCCACTTGAGAGGTGTCTCCTATATGGATGGTAAAATGAACGAGGAAACTGCCTTTCCTGCCTCACAAGGCCACGCTCCTCCTTTACAACACTCTGTAGATTTAAATCCTCTGCTACGGCACTCACAGTAAAGTCCTCAGCTACGACTCTAGAGACATCAGCAGTGGCTGTGCATGGGGTTTCATTGTGGCCACTTGACAGGTGTCTCCTATAGGGATGGTAAAATGGTCGAGGAAACTGTCTTTCCTGCCTCACAAGGCCATGCGACTCCTCCTCTGTCCAGGACGATACAACAGTCGTATTTTCACTCTTTACTTCCATGTTTGCTTCAGACAAGACCGATTAGTTACTGCGACTGTGTCTTCTCAACACTGAGCACCAGAGATTCAGATGCCGTTTTTATCAGTGTTATATACACCTCTCCTTACATGTCCTTCCATCCCTTCCATCGATTCCTAATACATACCTTGAGGATACCTTGAGGTGCTTCCGGGGCTTAGCGTCCCCGCGGCCCGGTCATCGACCAGGCCTCCTGGTTGCTGGACTGATCAACCAGGCTGTTGGACGCGGCTGCTCGCAGCCTGACGTATGAGTCACAGCCTGGTTGATCAGGTATCCTTTGGAGGTGCTTATCCAGTTCTCTCTTGAACACTGTAAGGGGTTTGCCAGTTATGCCCCTTATGTGTAGCGGGAGCGTGTTGAACAGTTTCGGGCCTCTGACGTTGATAGAGTTCTCTCTCAGAGTACCAGTTGCACCTCTGCTTTTCAACGGGGGTATTCTGCACATCCTGCCATGTCTTCTGGTCTCATGTGGTGTTATTTCTGTGTGCAGGTTTGGGACCAGCCCCTCTAATATTTTCCACGTGTAAATTATTATGTATCTCTCCCGCCTGCGCTCAAGGGAATACAGATTTAGGAACTTTAGTCGGTCCCAATAGTTTCGATGTTTTGCTGAGTGGATTCTAGCAGTAAAGGACTTCTGCACGCTCTCCAGGTCAGCAATTTCTCCAGCTGTGAAAGGGGCTGTCATTGTGCAGCAGTGCTCCACTCTAGAGAGCACAAGCGTTTTGAAAAGTGTCATCATCGGTATAGCATCTCTCGTGTGAAAAGTTCTTGTTATCCAACCTGTCATTTTTCTTGCAGTTGTGACGGCTACTTTATTGTGTTCTTTAAAGGTAAGGTCTTCCGACATGAGCACACCCAGATCCTTTACATTGCCTTTTCGTTCTATGTTATGATTTGTCTGAGTTTTGTACGTGGTTTCCGTTTTTATATTTTCATTTTTTCCATACCGCATGAGCTGGAACTTATCTTCGTTAAACACCATATTATTTTCTGTAGCCCATAGAAAGACCTGATCTACATCTGACTGGAGGTTTGCCGTGTCCTCTATGTTGCCAACTCTCATGAAGATCCTAGTGTCATCTGCAAAGGATGATACAGTGCTATAGGTTGTGTTCTTGTCTATGTCCGATATGAGGATGAGAAAAAGTACTGGAGCAAGCACAGTACCCTGGGGGACTGAGCTCTTAACGGTTGACGGGCTGGATTTTATTTTGTTGACTATTACACATTGGGATCTGTTGGTCAGGAAATTGCAGATCCATCTGCCTATTTTTCAGGTAATTCCTTTTGAGCGCATTTTATGTGCAATAACACCATGGTCACATTTATCAAAAGCTTTTGCGAAATCTGTGTAAATTACATCAGCGTTTTGTTTGTCTTCCATAGCATCCAATGCCATATCATAGTGGTCCAGCAACTGCGACAGGCAAGAGCGCCCTGTTCTAAGAACATAAGAACAAAGGCAACTGCAGAAGGCCTATTGGCCCATACGAGGCAGCTCCTATTTATAACCACCCAATCCCGCTCATATACATGTCCAACCCAAGCTTGAAACAATCGAGGGACCCCACCTCCACAATGTTACGCGGCAATTGGTTCCACAAATCAACAACCCTGTTACTGAACCAGTATTTACCCAAGTCTTTCCTAAATCTAAACTTATCTAATTTATACCCATTGTTTCGTGTTCTGTCTTGTGTTGATACTTTTAATACCCTATTAATATCCCCTTTGTTATGTCCATTCATCCACCACTTGTAAACCTCTATCATGTCACCCCTAACTCTTCGCCTTTCCAGTGAATGCAACTTAAGCTTAGCTAATCTTTCTTCATATGAAAGATTTCTAATTTGGGGAATTAACTTAGTCATCCTACGCTGGACACGTTCAAGTGAATTTATATCCATTCTATAATATGGCGACCAAAACTGAACTGCATAATCTAAATGGGGCCTAACTAGAGCAAGATATAGCTTGAGAACCACACCAGGTGTCTTGTTACTAACGCTGCGATTAATAAATCTGAGTGTCCGATTAGCCTTATTACGAACATTCATGCATTGATCCTTTTGTTTTAAATTCTTACTAATCATAACTCCCAGATCCCTTTCGCAATCCGACTTCGCAATCTCAACACCATCTAGCTCGTATCTTGTAACTCTATCATCGTTACCTAGCCTCAGAACTTTACATTTATCAGCATTAAACTGCATCTGCCAATCCTTTGACCATTTCAATACCCTATCTAGATCAACTTGAAGTGATAGTGAGCCCTCCTCCGAATTAATTTCCCTACCGATTTTCGTATCATCGGCAAATTTGCAAATGTTGCTACTCAAACCTGAATCTAAATCATTTATATATATTACTTCCATAGAACACTTCTATGGAAGGAATGAAATGTATGCTCGTGATGGGGTGCACCTATCGAGAGCTGGGGTTGTTGCTGTTGCGAACTCGTTGGAAGAAGTGGTTAGAGGTGTTTGTTTGGGTTTAAACTGTTAGTAGATAGAGGTATGGGAATTGATATGGAGGAAGGAGGTAATAAAAGTATGTGTTTGTGGGAGAAAGGAATTGGCAAAATGATCAGGGAAAGCGAAGGGCCTCAAAATAACTATTCACTTAGGGTATATTACACTAACAGTAGAAGTCTAAGAAATAAAATTAACGAATTAAATGCTCTTGTCTGCACAGAAAAAATAGATATTATTGCACTTACCGAAACGTGGATGAATGTAGATAATAGAGAACTATTAGCTGAATATCAAATAAATGGATTTAAACTATTTCACACAGATAGATATATTAGACGAGGAGGTGGAGTAGCCATATACGTTAGGGACAATTTGAAATGTAGTCTCAAAGAGGGAATCAAAACTGAGCAACACACAGAAACTATTTGGATAGAATTAAACGAAAAAGCAAATAATATTATAATAGGAGTTATATATAGGCCACCAAATTTAGACAGAATGGAAGCAAAGCATCTATGGGATGAAATATCTAGGGCATCTAGATCTAACAGTATTTATGTCATGGGTGACTTTAATTTGAGTGGAATAAACTGGTTGAACAAAACAGGGAATAGTGAAGCAGAACATAAGAACATAAGAACAAAGGCAACTGCAGAAGGCCTATTGGCCCATACGAGGCAGCTCCTATTTATAACCACCCAATCCCACTCATATACATGTCCAACCCATGCTTGAAACAATCGAGAGACCCCACCTCCACAATGTTATGCGGCAATTGGTTCCACAAATCAACAACCTGAACTGTTGTACTGTACTGTATTCACTGTAATACTGTATTCAGTAAATACTGAACCAGTATTTACCCAAGTCTTTCCTAAATCTAAACTTATCTAATTTATACCCATTGTTTCGTGTTCTGTCTTGTGTTGATACTTTTAATACCCTATTAATATCCCCTTTGTTATGTCCATTCATCCACCACTTGTAAACCTCTATCATGTCACCCCTAACTCTTCGCCTTTCCAGTGAATGCAACTTAAGCTTAGCTAATCTTTCTTCATATGAAAGATTTCTAATTTGGGGAATTAACTTAGTCATCCTACGCTGGACACGTTCAAGTGAATTTATATCCATTCTATAATATGGCGACCAAAACTGAACTGCATAATCTAAATGGGGCCTAACGAGAGCAAGATATAGCTTGAGAACCACACCAGGTGTCTTGTTACTAACGCTGCGATTAATAAATCCGAGTGTCCGATTTGCCTTATTACGAACATTCATGCATTGATCCTTTTGAACTGTAACCTAGACCTGGTCTTCTCCCCCAGTTTGGTTGAGATGATCTACCTGCACCGCTGCTCTAACAAGGTGGTCCTTTATAGACTTACCTCGCCTCCAGGCGATCATGGGAGGGTTTTGTGGGAATTTTACCCAGGATGGATGTTCGCTGTACGTTTCCCTCATCCATGTCCATACTTCCTGGAGTTTTCTCTTAAGCTGTGCTGCAAGACCTGGGAAGAAAAGGGTTGGAAGAATCCATCTCTTGTCTTCCACTTCTTGTGTTCTAGGTCTGAGTAGCTCTGCCCTTGTTTTTTCTCTGAGTTTCTCCTGGGCTGCATGTATTATTGTCTCTGGATAGTCTCTGTTCCTGAACATATCCCATAGGTCATCAAGCTGGGGATATAGCGTCTCTTCTTTGCTGTTAATTCTCTTGAGTCTGAGTCCAAGTGAGTAGGGTAGCGACTTCTTCAGGGCTAGTGGGTGGCTCGAGTCAAATTTCAGATACGTATGAAGGTTAGTCGGTTTATAGTATGCCTTCGTATGCAGATTCCTGGTTAGCTGGTCTATATATACTGTTGTATCTAGGAAATTAATCGTGGAGTCACTGTGTTCGACGGTAAACTTAAGGTTCTCATGAACTGTATTTGACCATGAAAAGAAACCTTCTAGGCGCGGGAAACCGTCTTCGATTATTCCGAAGATGTCGTCTATGTAACGGAAATATACCTCCGGTCCGTCCTTCCTGTGGGATCGTTTCCTCTCGAACACTACATGCACAAATATTTCAGCGATTGCCACACTACTGCTTCTATCGCTGTACCCTTGGTTTGCCGGTATGCCCGTCCTTCAAATTGCAAAAGGGTGTCTCTCATCACATGGAGGATGGCCTCCTCAAGAGTTTCTTTCGAGGGGGTCCTCCATACGCCTGCGTCTTGAAGTTCCTGTCTACAAATTAATGAGATAAGGAAAGCAAAAAGAAACTATGAAGTTCGTATAGCAGGGCAAGCAAAGACAAATCCTAAAGGGTTTTTTCAGTTATATCGAACTAAGACTAGGGAAAGGATAGGCCCATTAAAAACTGAGACAGGTCAAATAACAGATAGTGATGAAGAGATGAGTAGTATTTTTAATAAATATTTTGTATCTGTATTTACTAAAGAGGAACTTAACAATATGCCTTCAACCGAACAAGTCTACGTGGGTAGGAACGAAGACAGGTTGACGAGTTTAGCAGTTACCAGGGAGGATGTTCTTAAACAAATAGAAAAACTCAAACCAAACAAATCAACAGGGCCGGATGAAGTGTTTGCCAGGGTGCTTAAAGAATGCAAAGGGGAGCTTTGTGACCCACTGTCAATCATATTTAATAAATCAATAGAGTCAGGCAGAGTGCCAAAGTTTTGGAAAGTTGCTAATGTGATACCAGTTTTTAAGAAAGGAGATAGATCACTTGCGTGATCTATTGTGGAAAGTTACTCGAATCTATAATAGCAAATAAAATTCGTCTTCATCTTGAAAAACATAAATTAATAATTGAGTCGCAACATGGTTTTATAAATGGCCGTTCATGTTTAACAGATTTGTTATCTTTTTATTCTAGCATAGTTGAGGCAGTTGATAGTGGTAAGGATTGTGATGTTGTGTACCTTGACTTTAGCAAAGCTTTTGATACAGTGCCACATGAAAGACTGATTAAAAAGATAGAGGCTCATGGTATTGGTGGTGCTATATTAAGCTGCATTAGGGCATGGCTATACCAAAGGAAACAGAGAGTTAGTATAAATGGAGTCAAGTCAGAGTGGGAAAATGTTGTAAGAGGAGTGCCTCAAGGCTCTGTCCTGGGCCCTCTGTTGTTTATAATATATATAAATGATTTAGATTCGGGTTTGAGTAGTAACATTTGCAAATTTGCCTATGATACGAAAATCGGTAGGAAAATTAATTCGGAGGAGGACTCTCTATCACGTCAAGTTGATCTAGATAGGATTTTGAAATGGTCAAAGGACTGGCAGAAGCAGTTTAATGCTTCTGCCAGTCTAATGCTTCTGACACACCAGGTGTCTTGTTACTAACGCTTCGATTAATAAATCCGAGTTTGTCGATGTCATCTTAATGACATCGAAATAGGGAGTGAGCTAGGGAACAGTGATCACAAAGAAATCAGATTTGGCATAGAATGGAATAGACCTGTAGGAGAAAATTCTGTTAAAGTGCCAGATTTTCGAAAAGCTGATTTTAATAGCCTAAGAAATTTTTTGGGTCAAATTGATTGGAAAGTCTTGGGTATGGGGTGGGGGCCGGTCTTGGAGCGAGACATGAACCCAGCGATGGGTGATGTAAATGGGGATTTCGATGTAGATTCAATTTATAACGTATTTAAGAATATTCTAAACAAAGCACAGGAACGTAGTATACCACACAAATTGAATAGATCGATTACTAATGACCCAAAGTGGATAACAAAGAATTTGAAGAATCTTATAGGTAAAAAGAGAGCTTGGTACAAGAGGATTAAAAATGGGGAGGTCACTTTAGAACAGGAATTCGTACAACTAGTTAGAAATGTTAAAAAAGAGATAAGGAAAGCAAAAAGAAACTATGAAGTTCGTATAGCAGGGCAAGCAAAGACAAATCCTAAAGGGTTTTTTCAGTTATATCGAACTAAGACTAGGGAAAGGATAGGTCCATTAAAAACTGAGACAGGTCAAATAACAGATAGTGATGAAGAGATGAGTAGTATTTTTAATAAATATTTTGTATCTGTATTTACTAAAGAGGAACTTAACAATATGCCTTCAGCCCAACAAGTCTATGTGGGTGGGGACGAGGACAGGTTGACGAGTTTAGCAGTTACCAGGGAGGATGTTATTAAACAAATAGTAAAACTCAAACCAAACAAATCCCCAGGGCCGGATGAAGTGTTTGCCAGAGTGCTGAAAGAATGCAAAGAGGAGCTTTGTGACCCACTGTCAATCATATTTAATAAATCAATAGAGTCAGGCACAGTGCCAGAGTTTTGGAAAGTTGCTAATGTGATACCAGTTTTTAAGAAAGGAGATAGATCACTTGCGTCTAACTATCGACCAATTAGCTTAACGTCTATTGTGGGAAAGTTACTCGAATCTATAATAGCAAATAAAATTCGTCTTCATCTTGAAAAACATAAATTAATAATTGAGTCGCAACATGGTTTTATAAAGGGCAGTTCATGTTTAACAAATTTGTTATCTTTTTATTCTAGCATAGTTGAGGCAGTTGATAGTGGTAAGGATTGTGATGTTGTGTACCTTGACTTTAGCAAAGCTTTCGATACAGTGCCACATGAAAGACTGATTAAAAAGATAGAGGCTCATGGTATTGGGGGTGCTATATTAAGCTGGATTAGGGCATGGCTATACCAAAGGAAACAGAGAGTTAGTATAAATGGAGTCAAGTCAGAGTGGGAAAATGTTGTAAGTGGAGTGCCTCAAGGCTCTGTCCTGGGACCTCTGTTGTTTATAATATATATCAATGATTTAGATTCAGGTTTGAGTAGCAACATTTGCAAATTTGCCGATGATACGAAAATCGGTAGGGAAATTAATTCGGAGGAGGACTCACTATCACTTCAAGTTGATCTAGATAGGGTTTTGAAATGGTCAAAGGACTGGCAGATGCAGTTTAATGCTGATAAATGTAAAGTTCTGAAGCTAGGTAATGATGATAGAGTTACAAGATACGAGCTAGATGGTATTGAGATTGCGAAGTCGGATTGCGAAAGGGATCTGGGAGTTATAATTAGTAAGAATTTAAAACAAAAGGATCAATGCATGAATGTTCGTAATAAGGCAAATCGGACACTCGGATTTATTAATCGCAGCGTTAGTAACAAGACACCTGGTGTGGTTCTCAAGCTATATCTTGCTCTCGTTAGGCCCCATTTAGATTATGCAGTTCAGTTTTGGTCGCCATATTATAGAATGGATATAAATTCACTTGAACGTGTCCAGCGTAGGATGACTAAGTTAATTCCCCAAATTAGAAATCTTTCATATGAAGAAAGATTAACAAAGCTAAAATTGCATTCACTGGAAAGGCGAAGAGTTAGGGGTGACATGATAGAGGTTTGCAAGTGGATGAATGGACATAACAAAGGGGTATTAATAGGGTATTAAAAGTATCAACACAGGACAGAACGCGAAACAATGGGTATAAATTGGATAAGTTTAGATTTAGGAAAGACTTAGGTAAATACTGGTTCAGTAACAGGGTTGTTGATTTGTGGAACCAATTGCCGCATAACATTGTGGAGGTGGGGTCCCTCGATTGTTTCAAGCATGGGTTGGACATGTATATGAGTGGGATTGGGTGGTTATAAATAGGAGCTGCCTCGTATGGGCCAATAGGCCTTCTGCAGTTGCCTTTGTTCTTATGTTCTTATGTTCTTATGTTAATTCAACGACACTTCCAACACTTTTAACACTCAAGAATGGGGGAAAGAAAACAAAGTTATAGTTTTTTTATCTTCCCTTTTCGGCTCGTGTGTGTGAGAAAAAAAGTTTGGAAAAAAGCACAAAAAGTATTTCTCTCAGTAATGGAGTTAAACTCTCACTTGCCTCCTGGGGCAGAAGAAGAGAAGACTGAGCGAAAAAAGCCTTTTGTGTCCAGGTATTTCGCCTTTCGATATCCCCCCTGGTTAGAGGAGAGGGAGTATCGTTAGGAGAAAATGCTACAACGGGTAAAGCCGACTGTTTCGTAGGACCTTAGTCCTTTACTCTTCAGCCCGTGAAGTAGAATTGTGAGTAGCAACATTTGCAAATTTGCCGATGATACGAAAATCGGCAGGGAAATTAATTCGGAGTTATCTTTCTTCATATGAAAGTCTTCTAATTTGGGGAATTAACTTAGTCATCCTTTGCTTTAAATTCTTACTAATCATAACTCAGATCTCTTTCGCAATCCGACTTCGCAATCTCAACACCATCCAGCTCGTACCTTGTAACCCTATCATCATTACCTAGCCTCAGAACTTTACATTTATCAGCATCAAACTGCATCTGCCAATCTTTTGACCATTTCAAAGCCCTTTCA
>WNGS01006566.1:8167-19064 GCA_020271785.1 Procambarus virginalis | reverse complement strand
CAATTTGTCACTCCACCGAAGCCGAAGAATCCAGATAAGACGCATTTGTGTACCATTCGTGTTCCACAAGGCAATATTGCGTGAACGCCATCCTACACCACTGTAGATGATATGATATACCGCTTGAATGGTGCACTGTATTCAGCAATTTAGATTTAAACAAGGGCTCATCAGCTTGACCTTGATGATGAGAGTCGATTCATCACAACGTTTACGACCATCGAGGTCTGTATAGGTACAAGCGCCTGAGTTTTGGTATTAACAGTGCTGCTGAAGTATTCCACACATCATCAGCCAGGTATTGCAAGATATACCTAATGCGACAACATGTCTGATGACATCATTGTTTATGGCCGTACCCAAGCTGAACACGACAAAGCTCTTCGTGCAACATTGCAACGCTTACGAGAAAAGATTTGACGCTAAGCCGAGCAAAGTGTGAGTTCAATAAACATAAATTGAATTCTTTTGACATGTACTTAGTGACAAAGGTCTGTCTCCAGATCCAAAAAGTTGCAGATATCAAGAATGCTGCACCTCCTTCAACATCCACTGAAGTACATAGTTTTCTGGGAATGGCAAACTACTGTTCTCGCTTCATTCCAGATTTTGCTACCATTACGAAGCCTCTACGTGAGCTCCTGAAGAAAAATGCATCATGGTACTGGAGCGATGTCGAGCAAAATGCATTTGATGCTGTGAAAGATGCACTAGTAGAAAATGCGACTGCTGCATACTTTGATCCATCAATGGACACTGAGTTAACGGTGGATGCTAGTCCTGTTGGTTTAGGTGCTGTGTTAGCCCAACACAAACCTGGTCAACCAGATTCAAGAGTAGTAATTGCCTACGCTAGCCGTTCTCTCACAGATGTTGAGCAACGATACAGTCAGACAGAGAAGGAAGCTCTTGCTCTTGTATGGGGCTGTGAACACTTCAATGTGTATCTGCTTGGTGCACCCTTTACCACGATAGTCACTGACCACAAACCGTTGGAGACCATCTTCAATAATCCAAAGTCCAAACCACCAGCTCGCATTGAGAGATGGGCTCTTCGTCTGCAACCATACAACTTTACGGTGAAATACAAGCCAGGTGCAGGCAATCCCGCTGATTACATCAGTCGACATCCTGCCAACAGTTTCACCATCACCAAGCATCAGCAAGTTGCCGAGGAATATGTACACTCTGTAACCTGTGATGCAGTCCCCAAGGCTCTCACTCTTGACGAAATCCGTACTGCAACCCTAGAGGACCCAACTCTGCAAGCAACAGTGGATGCATTGACTAAGAAAAAGTTTCCACGCATCCCACCCTCAGGAGTTGACCAAGATGCATTCAAAGCACTTGAACGCATCCAGACAGAATTAAGTGTTACGCAACAACGCGACACCGTGCTGCGAGGTACTCGTATCGTCATTCCAGCTGTTCTCCAGCAACGTGCTCTGAAGCTTGCACATCAAGGACACCAAGGTCTTGTAAGGACCAAACAGCTGCTACGAGAAAAGGTGTGGTTTCCTGGCATTGATCGTCAAGCTAAGGACATGCATGATGCCTGTGTCCCTTGCCAAGCTGCAGTGGATACTTCAAGACCAACACCTCTACAACCTTCACCACTACCTGCTGCACCATGGATGGAAGTATCGATGGACTTCTGTGGACCGCTACCAACTGGAGAGTACTTGATGGTAGTCATTGATGATCACTCACGTTATCCAGAAGTAGAAATCATCACTTCCACATCTGCAAAGGCTGTCATCCCGAAACTCGACAAGATCTTTTCAAACTTTGGCATTCCTGAAGTTGTCAAGACGGACAATGGACCGCCATTTAATGGACAAGACTTTGTCAACTTTGCTGAGCATATTGGATTCAAACACCGCCGTGTGATGCCACTACATCCTCAAGCAAATGGAGAAGTAGAGAGATTCATGCAACCTCTCATGAAAGCTGTACGCTGTGCTCATGCCGAAGGACGATCCTGGAAACAAGCTATGTATGCTTTTCTCAGGAACTACCGTGCAACACCGCATGGAACACTGGGCAAGTCGCCTGGCGAACTTTTATTTGGACGTCCTATGAGAATCGCACTACCTGTCATGCCAGCCAAGGTAACGGATAAACGTCTCGCTCAGAAGGATGCACTAGCCAAGGGCAAAATGAAAATTGCTCATGATCAACGTGCAAAGGAACAATTCATAAAGTTGGAGATACTGTTCTCGTTAAAAAGAAAAAAGAGGGAAAGTTAGATATGCCGTATGATACAAAACCATATAAAGTGATTAGTGTAAAAGGAACTATGGTAACAGCGAGTAATAGAGATCATAGTATAACACGTAATATAGCTTATTTCAAAGTGATTCCAACTAGTGTAGAAAATGATGAAGTGCAAAGTCGTGCAAAAGAAAAAGAAAAAATGAGTTATAACTCGATAAACAATTCATCGAGGGATATTCTTGTACTTAAGGACTCTCGTCCAAAACGTCATGTTAAACGCCCTACACGATATAATGATTAATTGTGTTCATATGTAATGCAAAGTATTTACTTGTTATGCTAAACTAAATTTAATATTGTTTGAATAATGCAGATCTCTCATTCAATATTTTGTAACTTTGTATTACAGTTTCTTTCATGTTTGTTTAACATTGCATATGTATTTTTAACATTGAAATCCTTTGTGGTAAAGATTGTTTAAATTCTTTGTGTGTTTAATTAATGTTAAATGTATGCAATATCTCTTGATATGTTAATAACTTACTTTGTGTCAATAACTTTGCTTTGTGCTACAAGCATGGTAGACATCCTGTATTCATTCTTTTTAAAGAAAAGGAGGGATGTCATGTTCACAGAAAATGGTACCATCCGTTTTCTAGGTGCGGCGGCTGGACGCCACGAGAGAAGGTAAACAACAGCATACAGGACGCTACCAGCTTGGGAGCTACTCTATCATGTAGTTATTTAAGTATTAAAGTCAGTAACCAGGAATGACTTTACATCAACCTTACAACCAAGACTATCTCAGCTATACGCAGACACCACAGGTACTTACGTTTATCCGCCCATTTATTAAAATTCTTCTCACCCCAGACTCTTCTGGGTCTGCCGTTGCTGCGTCTCACCTCATTCTTCAATCTGTTCTCCCTTCGTGCCATCTTAATTCTCTCTTGTTCTGCTTTAGCGGCCTCCATCTTTATCATAGCCAGTTCAGCCTTGGCCGTTTCTTGTTCGGCCTTGGCTCTCTCTTGTCCAACTTTAAGTTTTTCCTGTTTAGCTTTAGCCTTTTCTTGTTCATCTTTAGCTTTCTCTTGCTCAGCTTTAGCTCGCTCTTGCTCGACTTTGGCTTTCTCTTGCTCAAGCCGAGCCTGCCTCTCTTCACGTTGCAGCTGTACCTCATTGTCTCCTGGTTCCAATTTTGGTTTCACCTTGTGCCTCTCAAGGCTGCTTTCCCTGCTGCTACTTGAGTTTACATTAATTCCTTCGTCACTTGGCGCATCATTGGTTTCCACTGAAATTTCTTCCAACCTATCGGATTCTTCTCTACGCAGCTGTGCTTCTTCGCGCTTCAGCTGAGCTTCTCGTTCTTCTCTGCGCAGCTGTGCTTCTCGCTCTGCTTCCTCACGCTTCAGCTGTGCTTGTGCTTCTTTTTCTGCTTCTTGTTCCCTTAACCAAGTCCGCAGTGCGTCGCGTCTATCCTCTACCTTACCATGCCTACCCTTTAGGCCGAAATGGTCTTCCAACATCCTTATCTGCCTCCCAGTGCACGTGTCTAGAATCTTCTCGTCCTGAGTTTTGCAGAACATGCTTACTCTGTCTATTTGTGTTATAGCCCTGATTTCCTTTCGTTTACCAGACGCCCTATCTGACTTCAACCTAACACCATACATTTTATCGATCAACCAAAGTTGTTCCTGGGTACACTCTTGCAAGATTTCATCATCCCCTGTATCAATGTACTTCTGGGCTCTAGCAAGGTCTCTCTCCGAACCTCTAAAATTCAGGACCGCTGTCATCCTGTCCTCCAACTTGTGACTGCGAGTGAAAACTTAGGCCTGATATCTAATACCACAATTACAACCTTGATCTTGCTCGTAATCCTGGCAAGGTCGCCAATGTCGGGGTGTTCACGGTTCGTGGGTTAAAGCAACGGTAGACTGGATCTCCTCTCGAGGTGGTTGCTCTGACAATAACCCTTACTCACCGTCGTTCCACTGGTCTTCCCTCGATCCTCTAGGCTCCACTGCACGACCAGGAGAGTACCCCCCAGTCGATCTCCCAACCGGCCTCAAAGTCGTAGAGAGAGTGGAGACACAGATCGTTCCCTCAATCTGTGGCCCGCCCTGGCACAGAACTATCACACAGCCTTCAAGGTCGCCAACTGGTGTTTTTAGGTGTCCAGTAACACTGCAGTGGTGAGGTGTAATTGTGGTAATTGTGGTAAGAGCAATTTCAAATAGTGTGGTCTCAGGCAAGTAATTATTTCTGTCACTCTTATATTTCTTTTTAGCAGTCACAAGATAACTGGAGGGGATGATATCAAACACCAAAGAGTTTTGGTATTTTACTTAAAAACAACGAGAAACATGTGCATCAATGAACATATCAGGAATAATGTATAACAGCTGCTCACTCCGCCGCAAATAATCTGGAGCGCACCGATATGGCAACATCCGGCAGCGCCACGCGTCACCTGTCATATATCAGCTGATCGGGGCCCTGGCGACCGTGAGAAAGGCTAGTATTTGTTTTCTAATTCTGTCATGATCCCCGTTTATTTAACTTTTCGCAAAACACTGTATTTAACATTCACATGACATACTTATGATTCCACTGGGTTGCGATACACCACTTCACTGGCCTAACGATCAATATCTTATTCACACTGCACTCACAGTGACTTTTCACCGTACCAAAAGATTACTCTATTCTTAATAATATTTACTGTGAATGCGCTCACCTGGTCACTGTACTGTTCTTTAAATCTATACTTCCTCTTAAGGAGATATCACTGGCAATCACTTCACGTATATGAGATTATTCAGTACACAGGCATGTCATAGATAAATCATTAATCGAATCACAGGCATATATATATATATATATATATATATATATATATATATATATATATATATATATATATATATATATATATATATATATATATATATATATTATTTATTTATTTATTATATGCATATACAAGAAGGTACATTGGGAATGTGTGGATACATAAAATGGTAATTACAGTCTTGTAAAGCCACTAGTACGCGCAGTACTATATAAATATAAGTACGCAGTATATAAATCATGGAGATCAATACACAGGCATTTATATCAATAAATCATGGAGATCAATACACAGGCATTTATATCAATAAATCATGGAGATCAATACACAGGCATTTATATAAATTCTGGGCTCCTAGCCTAACACCAAATCTGGTTTACTACTAATATATATAATAATAATAATCACAGGAAATGAATTATAGTCACAGTAAATTCCTTAATGAATCCTGGTGCTTGCACACACCCACACATAGATATATGTAAACTGATACTGTGAGTATCTGGGTAGCCTCACCACACACTGTGCTCTCTGTGACTTAGATTCAGGTGAGACTTGCTCACGACATATAAAATATTCTGACAAATATCTATAGCTAACTAAAGGGGAAATGGGAGGGTAACTGTAAACACCTTCTTCACCTATCCTAGGATGATAGGTGGGATAGGCCCTAAAGGGCCTATCCCACAGGCCAAAATATTCTTCTTTCACGAATTTCTCGGCTCATCGGCTCATATATATATATATATATATATATATATATATATATATATATATATATATATATTATATATATATATATATATATATATATATATATATGATATATATATATATTGTGACGGTGTTCCCCCCTTCTAATTCTCCCACGCCTGCTGTAAGAGTCATGTCCACTATTCCCGAGCGTTCTCTACGTTGCAGGCATCAGTTGGACATATGTGGGAGACAGTAGTATTCTCGATGAGCCGAGAAATTCGTGAAAGAAGAATATTTTGGCCTGTGGGATAGGCCCTTTAGGGAGCCAAAATGGCGCTGGTGTGTCTGTTCTCCCGCCAAAACTGGTTGACGTCAGTGTCGCCAGATTGGTCACCGTCAGCGACGTGGCACTGGGGGCCAATGAAAACCTACTTTGGAAAAGTGACGTCACTAGGCAGGGGGAGTCCAGCCGTAGCGACGCCTTCGCGCCATCAGTCTCCACACGCGTCCAATATATATATATATATATATATATATATATATATATATATATTATAATATATATCATATATATATATATATTATATATATATATATATATAGATATAAATATATTATATATATGGAAACTTTCTACCGACATAATCTACGGAAAAAAACGTACCTTCACGGAACAATCCTTTTGACATTTGTCTTTTGTTTTTATTTTTACAACACTGCAACATTGCATATTTCACTCTTTCACCCCTTTCATCATCACCCAACATTCATCATCAACGTGCAACATTCATCATGCAAAATAGGTTTACGTCGTAGGTTGTGCAACATATGTGCATATGTCACATTCCAAGAAGGCCGCTATTGCGGATGTGTTTGGAAGTGTGAGCATGTAACTATTGCAGGATGTGTTCAGATGTAGGGAACATGTAACTATTGCAGGATGTGTTCAGAAGTGGTGAACATGTAACTATTGCAGGATGTGTTCAGAAGTGGTGAACATGTAACTATGCAGGATGTGCTCAGAAGTTGTGAACATGTATCTGTTGCAGGATGTGTTCAGAAGTAGTAAACATGTAACTATTGCAGGATATATTCAGAAGTAGTAAACATGTAACTATTGCAGGATGTGTTCAGAAGTGGTGAACATGTAGCTATTGCAGGATGTGTTCAGAATAAGTAAACGTGTACTGTTGCAGGATGTGTTCAGAAGTGGTGAACATGTAGTTATTGCTGGATGTGTTCAGAATAAGTAAACATGTAACTATTACAGGATGTGTTCAGAAGTAGTAAACGTGTAACTATGCAGGATGTGTTCAGAAGTGGTGTACTTCAGCCTGCCCACAGAGGTGCTTGAGATGGTGTTGTCGTCCACGTGCCTCTAGTCCATCTGTGACCGTCGATGCAACTGTTTGTCGCTACTGGTACACAGTTATTCTTAACCCTGCGGTGAGTAATACAACCCTGTTGTAGTAATACAAACTTGTGCCGAGTTGTTGGTGTAATGTAATCCCAATGAAAAAACAACTTTACGAGGAGTAATATAACCATATGGTGAGTAATGCATCACTGTGGTAAATAATATAACCCTAGAGTGAGTAAATCACCCTAGGTTAAAAATAAAACCCATGACTAAAATACAAACTTTACGGTGAGTAATACAACACTGTCAGGAAGACTGCTACCAAAATAGTACCAATATATATATATGAGTAATGTATATTAGATATATTATATACTATATATGTATATAATACTATATAGGATACTATATAATAATCTATATATATTATATGTCGTTACCTAGGTAGCCCAGAACGTCTTTACTTCTCGGCCTGGTATGCAAGGGCCCGATTTGCCTAAATAAGCCAAGGTTTTCATAAATTAATTATTTTTCGACTACCTAACCTACTAACTACCAACACTAACCAACTTTTTCGGCTAACTCTAACTTAACCTAACCTATAAAGATAGGATTTTAGGGTTAGGTTAGGTCAGGGTTGGTTAGGTTCGGTTCGTATATCTACTGTTAATTTTTAACGTCCAGTTAAAATAAAATTGACCTCGTACATAAATGAAATGGGTAGCTTTATCATTTTCCATAAGAAAAATAAATTGTGTGAAAATTTATTCTATTCATGAAAACTGGCTGATTAGGCAAATCAGGCCTTGTATAGTAGGCTGAGAAGTGCGTTTCTGGCTACTAGAGTACGACATATATAAATATATATAATAGTATATATATCTATAATTATAGTTACTATATATTATTATATATTATATATATATATATATATATACCTCTATATGTGTCGATCAGCCTAGTAGCACAGGAAACTCACTTTTTAGGCCATACTATGCAAGGGCCCGATTTGCCTAATAAGCCTAAGTTTTCCTGAATTTAAGTATTTTGCCCTATAATTTTTTCTTATGAAATGATAAAGCTACCACATTTCATTTTGTATGAGGCCAATTTTTTTATTGGAGCTAAAATTAAGGTAGAATATGAGGACGCGAACCTAGCACCTAACTCGCATAACCTACCCTAACCTAACACCTATCTTTATAGGTTAGATGAGGATGTAGTTGTTAGCCGAAAAAGTTAGATTAGGTTGGGTTAGGTTTGTGTAGGTTATGTTAGTTTATGTAGGTTAGGTAGTCGAAGACCAATTAATTCATGAAAACTTTGGCCTATAGGCAAAATTGGGCCTTGCAATAGTAGGCCTGGATACAGTAGTGCATTCTAGGTACTAGGTACGACTAATATATATATATATATATATATATATATATATATTATATATATATATATATATATATAGTCATCTATATATATAATATAGTATATATAATATATATCTATAATATATATATATATATATATATATGTCCGTAACCTAGTAGCCAGAAACGCACTTCTCGGACCACCTATGCAAGGCCCGATTTGACCTAATAAGCCAAGTTATATCAGATATTAATAATATTTTCTCTAATGTTTGATTCGTTAATTGAGATTAAATTTAAGGTAGTACTTTAGTTTTTAATCTAGTTATAACTAGGAGCTGCCTGGTATGGGCCAATTAGGCCTTCTGCAGTTACCTTTGTGTTTATGTTTTTTGACCTGTACCTAAAGGGTTATCAGAAGGCACATATATGGGCTTAGGGACTGAATCCCGCAATACATTAGACCTAAATACGGAAGTCAGAACGGAAAAGGGGAAGCGGAGGGAGGAAAAACCTAAGGTGGGAGGAAAGAGAGTAGTCAGAAATAAAAAAAGGGGGTTACAGTCTTGATGAGGTAGTTACAAATTTCAGTATAAGTCGTCACGTTATCAATGGGTTCGAGATCAACCACAAATACAGTTTCATTGGCAGGAGATGAGTCACAATAACCTTAAGCGTCCAAACAAAAATGTGTATACTCTTTTTACTCTCGTGACCTTAGTTCTTGAGCTACATATTTCATTTTGATACCAACGTGTTAGCAATAAATTCTCTAGAAGAACATGTCAGTAAAAAAGGTCACGAAAAATATAGGGATACCAGCACCAAATAATAACTATGTAGATGACTGGCCGTGAGCCCCGGACAGAAACAAAATGTTTTTACTCTTGGGATTGTTATCACTTCAACAGTGTCCGTACAGCGTAATTTTGGTATCAATGGACTAGCAATGAAATTCCCCAACACGATGATCTGAATATAAATGTAGAAAAATGGTCGCGGCCCACTCGCAAGAGGGTGGGAAGTGGTGGAACCGTTACCCCGTATTGGTGACGTGACAACACTTGTGCGATACAGAGCTTTGAAAATTCTATAATTATTGTCACGGTCCTGATCATTATTATTCTAGTACGTCATTCAATTGTTGGGCCCAATGCTGTCGCAATAGAGCGTGTTCGATGAGCCGTAGGTGTAAAAAGATGCAACAAAGCGTAAGTAAGATAGATAGCCCAAATATCAAACAACGCTGGAACATATCAGTCAGTGAGCCGTCAAACACACACGAAATGTGTGTGATTGATGGTGGTCAAACGATGTTTGATGTATTTGATCAGGTTATGTCCTGATCCGCATAATTAAAGTATAATTTGTACTTGGAAAACAAACACAAGAAAGAAAAGGGAAAAGGGGGTGGGGGGGGAAAAAACATGCAGAAAGAAGTGTAAAGATAGCAATTGTTTCAACCAAAACGCATTGTTTAAAAACATGAAGACTATGGATTGACCATTTTGGGGGTTAGGTTAGGTTACATTGAGTTAATGAGGGTAGTATACTAGCGTTTTTATCTCAAACTGTTTCAGAGAGGGGACAAGTCCTTTACATAATTGGGGAAGGGTCATCTTCCACATTCGAGGCCCTCTCCTTGAATTTGTAAAGCATTTCTAGTTTGACTAGGTCGTACTCTTGGATATCAAATAGGTATATTTGTTTCTGGTGTGGTGCTCATGGGATCTACCTGTTACAACCTTCTAGGAAGCTTTTTAGGTCAGGATTGAACCCAATTACAGTTCAGCGTTTTATATATATAACAATACACAATGAGAGATGTGTCAGGGACTTGAATATCTAACATATTCGAGGATTTGAGTAAGGAAGTACATATACTGCACTGGTTGACCGAAACGCTATGCGTTTTTGTGGCTTTAGGTATTGTAGGCACTAGCTCTATCTATATATCCAACATTATGTTTGGAAATCAACTGTATGTACTTTCCTGAATAACTTTACTTTACTTTACTTCACTTTACTATGTGGTTTGTATCCCCTATCATTTGGTGAGAAAAATAAGGACTATATGTTCAGCCAATGACTTTGAATTCGACTTAACTTTGACTTCGGTCATGGCATCGTATTTTCCAGAATACGCCTTACGTGGAGGATACCTTGAGGTGGCTTCCGGGGCTTATCGTGCCCTCGGCCCGGTCATCGACCAGGGCCCTCCTGGTTGCTGGACTGATCAACCGAGGCTGTTGGACGCGGCTGCTCCGAGCCTGTACGTAAATGAGTCACAGCCTGGTTGATTCAGGTATTCTTTGGAGGGGGACGTAGTCTCGAGTTCTCTCTTGAAACACTGTGAGGGGTATGTGGCCAACGGTTAGTCCCCTTTAGTGTAGTGGAAGGCGTGATGTT
>WNGS01006565.1:0-16764 GCA_020271785.1 Procambarus virginalis | reverse complement strand
CATGCCAACATCACCACGGGTCAACATCACCACGGGTCAACACCACCACTGGCCAACATCACCACTGGTCAAATCACCACGGGTCAACATCACCACTGTCAACATCACCACTGGTCAACATCCACGGGTAAACATCAACACTGTTCAACATCACCACGGTCAACACCACCACGGATCAACACCACCACGGTTCATCATCACCACTCGTCAACATCACCACGGATCAACATCACCACTGGTCAACATCACCACGGGTCAACAACACCATGGATCAACATCACCACTGGTCAACATCACCACGGGTCAACATCACCACGGGTCAACAACACCATGGATCAACGTCACCACTGGTCAACATCACCACGGGTCAACAACACCATGGATCAACATCACCACTGGTCAACATCACCACGGGTCAACATCACCACTGGTCAACATCACCACGGGTCAACATCACCACTGGTCAACATCACCATGGGTCAACACCACCACTGGTCAACATCACCATGGGTCAACATCACCACTGGTCAACACCACCACGGGTCAACACCACCACGGGTCAACACCACCACGGGTCAACATCACCATGGTCAACACCACCACTGGTCAACATCACCACTGGTCAACACCACCACTGGTCAACATCACCACTGGTCAACATCACCATGGGTCAACACCACCAATAGTCAACATCACCACAGATCAACACCACCACAGGTCAACACCACCACGGGTCAACATCACCACTGGTCAACACCACCATGGGTCAACATCACCACGGGTCAACACCACCACGGGTCAACACCACCACGGGTCAACATCACCACGGGTCATCACACCGCAGGTCAACACCACCACTATTCAACATCACCATGGGTCACACCACCACGGGTCAACACCACCACGGGTCAACATCACCATGGGTCAACATCACCGCAGGTCAACACCACCACTGTTCAACATCACCATGGGTCATCATCACGCAGGTCAACACCACCACTGTTCAACATCACCATGGGTCAACATCACCACGGGTCAACACCGCCACGGGTCAACATCACCATGGTTCAACATCACCGCAGGTCAACACCACCACTGTTCAACATCACCATGGTTCATCATCACCGCAGGTCAACACCACCACTGGTCAACATCACCACGGGTCAACACCACCACGGGTCAACACCACCACGGGTCAACATCACCACTGGTCAACATCACCACGGGTCAACACCACCACTGTTCAACATCACCATGGGTCAACATCACCACGGGTCAACCCCAACACGGGTCAACATCACCATGGGTCAGCATCACCGCAGTTCAACACCACCACTGTTCAACATCCCTACGGGTCAACATCACCATAGGTCAACACCACCACTGTTCAACATCACCATGGGTCAACAGCACCACGGGTCAACATCACCTTGGGTCAACACCACCACTGTTCAACATCACCATAGGTCAACATCACCACGGGTCAACATCACCATGGGTCAACAGCACCACGGGTCAACATCACCCCAGGTCAACACCACCACTGTTCAACATCACCATGGGTCAACACCACCACTGTTCAACATCACCATGGGTCAACAGCACCACGGGTCAACATCACCCCAGGTCAACACCACCACTGTTCAACATCACCATGGGTCAACACCACCAGGGGTCAACATCACCGCAGGTCAACACCACCAGGGGTCAACGTCACTACGAGTCAACATCACCATGGGTCATCACTAACATTTGTCAACACCACACCATGGGTCAACACCCGACATGACCTTGACATAGGCCTCACATGACCTTGACCTCACATGATCTTGACCTCACATGATCTTGACCTCACATGATCTTGACCTCTCATGATCTTGACCTCACGTGTCCTTGACCTTGACCTCACATGAACTTGACCTCTCATGATCTTGACCTCACGTGTCCTTGACCTTGACCTCACATGATCTTGACCTCTCATGACCTTGACCTCACGTGTCCTTGACCTTGACCTCACATGAACTTGCCCTCACATGTCCTTGACCTCACATGACCTTGACCTCATATGACCTTGACCTGACATTTCCTTGACCTTGACCTCACATGAACTTGCCCTCAAATGTCCTTGACCTCACATGACCTTGACCTCATATGACCTTGACCTCACATGACCTTGACCTTGCCCCTCACATGTCCTTGACCTCACAAGTCCTTGACCTCACATGACCTTGATCTCACATGACCTTGACCTCACATGACGTTGCCCCCTCACATGTCCTTGACCCCACTTGACCTTGACCTCCCATGACTTTGCCCCCTCACATGTCCTTGACCCCACATGACCTTGCCTCTCACACACTGCTGTGTGTCCCGCCATACAGGTCCTGATTGGCCCTTCAGGTATTCTTGGCCTCCTTCCTCTCTGGTCCAGCTGGTCTCATCATCTAAGGGTTGTAAGTGACTATATCCATTAAGCTGCCTCACAGTTCAGTAGTCCACATGTGCACCTCCTACATGCCTCATGTGTGCTAATATGTGTGTTTACTGACGGGGATGAGGTGCTGTGTCCACCTTAGATGACGTCATCTCCTCACCCTCACACTTTATTACTTTCAGTAATAAAGTTAACTTCAAAATATTACTTTAGTGGTTAATAAATTAATGTGTAGCGAATGTGTTACAAGTTTGTCAACATGAGCGTCTCTGAAGCGGCACTGATTTAGGCTTAATTCGCCTCAGTGGTGATCATAAATCCCAGAATGTTGGGAGACCTTTATGTTCATGTTTTTGTAATCTTATTTATGTGCTGTTCTGTATGTAGATCAGCAATGTTTTGGTCCCGCTCTGAACACAACTGTTGTGACACATAACAACATATTGGTTGTGGTTAGACAATATGTTGTTACATAATACGACTAAGCCACCACCACCATCTCTCACCACACCTTCACGAACGTGGTTACATTATGTGTGGCTTATATGTGGTCACATACATTATGTGTGGCTTATATGTGGTCACATACATTATGTGTGGCTTATATGTGGTCACATACATTATATGTGGCTTATATGTGGTCACATACATTATGTGTGGCTTATATGTGGTCACATACATTATGTGTGGCTTATATGTGGTCACATACATTATGTGTGGCTTATATGTGGTCACATACATTATGTGTGGCTTATATGTGGTCACATACATTATGTGTGGCTTATATGTGGTCACATACATTATGTGTGGCTTATATGTGGTCACATACATTATGTGTGGCTTATATGTGGTCACATACATTATATGTGGCTTATATGTGGTCACATACATTATGTGTGGCTTATATGTGGGCACATACATTATGTGTGGCTTATATGTGGTCACATACATTATGTGTGGCTTATATGTGGTCACATACATTATATGTGGCTTATATGTGGTCACATACATTATATGTGACTTACCACTTATCTCATATCAATTATGTTCCTAACTCTCGTCATATAATACAGCCTTTATTGCCTCATTCCATACATCATACAACGGAGGTGAGACCAACCTTACACCATACATAACTCATGTACTTTAATAACAATATTTACAGATGGGCGGTACATTCCCTGTACTCACCTAGTTGTGCTTGCGGGGGTTGAGCTTTGGCTCTTTGGTCCCGCCTCTTAACCGTCTATCAACAGGTGTTATCAACAGGTGTACAGGTTACTGAGCCTATTGGGCTCTATCATATCTACACTTGAAACTGTGTATGGAGTCAGCCTCCACCACATTACTTCCTAATGCATTCCATTTGTCAACCACTCTGACACTAAAAAAGTTTTTTCTAACATCTCTGTGGCTCATTTGGGCACTCAGTTTCCACCTGTGTTCCCTTGTGCGTGTGCCCCTTGTGTTAAACAGCCTGTCTTTATCTACCCTGTCAATTCCCTTCAGAAACTTGAATGTAGTGATCATGTCCCCCCTAACTCTTCTGTATTCCAACGAAGTGAGGTTTATTTCCCGTAGTCTCTCCTCGTAGCTCATACCTCTCAGCTCGGGTACTAGTCTGGTGGCAAACCTTTGAACCTTTTCCAGTTTAGTCTTATGCTTGACTAGATATGGACTCCATGCTGGGGCTGCATACTCCAGGATTGGTCTGATATATGTGGTCACACTTGCAGTGACCACTTTGCTATAAGTGCAAAGTTCTGAATGATTCCTTACACAAGTTTCTGAATGCCGTTCTTACGTTCTTATGTCTTATCTTAACTGTGTGTGTGTGTGTGTGTGTGTGGTGTGTGTGTGTGTGTGGTGTGTGTGTGTGTTGTGTGTGTGTGTGTGCGTGTGTGTGTGTGTGGTGTGTGTGTGTGTGTGTGTGTGTGTGTGTGTGTGTGTGTGTGTGTGGTGTGGGTGTGTGTGTGTGTGTGTGTGTGTGGTGTGTGTGGGGTGGGTGTTGTGTGTGTGTGTGTGTGTGTGTGTGTGGGTGTGGGTGTGTGTGTGTGTACTCACCTATATGTACTCACCTATATGTGTCTGCAGGATCGAGCATTGACTCTTGGATCCCGCCTTTCGAGCATCAGTTGTTTACAGCAATGACTCCTGTCCCATTTCCCTATCATACCTGGTTTTAAAATTATGAATAGTATTGGCTTCCACAACCTGTTCCTTAAGTGCATTCCATTTTCCCACTACTCTCACGCTAAAAGAAAACTTCCTAACATCTCTGTTACTCATCTGAGTTTCTAACTTCCATCCATGTCCCCTCGTTCTGTTACTATTCCGTGTGAACATTTCGTTTATGTCCACTCTGTCAATCCCCCTGAGTATTTTATACGTTCCTATCATAATCCGCCTCTCCCTTCTTTTTTCTCGTGTCGTAGGGCACAGTTCCTTCAGGCGCTCCTCATACCTCATCCCTCGTAACTCTGAGACGAATCTCGTTGCAAACTTTTGAACCTTTTCCAGTTTCCTTATATGATTCTTCATCATATGCTTCCTTACATGCTGTGTACTCACCTATTTGTACTCACCTATTTGTGCTTGCGGGGGTTGAGCTTTGGCTCTTTGGTCCCGCCTCTCAACTGTCAATCAACTGGTGTACAGATTCCTGAGCCTACTGGGCTCTATCATATCTACATTTAAAACTGTATATGGAGTCAGCCTCCATCACATTACAGCCTAATGCATTCCATCCGTTAACTACTCTGACACTGAAAAAATGTGTGTGTGTGTGTGTGTTACGTACAGTGTATAATGGTGAGGCGCCACGACGACTGTGGTGATCTACGGTGTCTCTTGGCACGTGTTGTGGTGTTGACGTGTTCTATACTGTGTTGACGGTGCCAGTGTGTTGCTGGTGTGTTCCATACTGTGTTGAGGGTGCCAGTATGTTGTTGTGTGTTGACAGTGCCACACTGTTGACAGTGTGGCACTGTTGACAGTGTGGCACTGTTGACAGTGTTGACGACACACTGTTGACAACACACTGTTGACAGTGTGTTGACAGTGCCACACTGTTGACAGTGTGGCACTGTTGACAGTGTGGCACTGTTGACAGTGTTGACAACACACTGTTGACAACACACTGTTGACAACACACTGTTGACAGTGCCAGTGTGTTATTCCCTGGTGTTGCCTAGCAATACCAGGGAATAACTTTGGAGATGAAACTACAAAACTTGCAACTAGGTGGAGACAGGTAAACAGTTACCACAGTCTGGCACAGATTAAGAAAACAGAGAGAGAAAAATGCAGTCACATACAATACAGTGACATGCAATACAGTGACATACAATACAGTGACATACAATACAGTGACATACAATACAGTGACATACAATACAGTGACATACAATACAGTGACATACAATACAGTGACATACAATACAGTGACATACAATACAGTGACATACAATACAATACAGAAGTTGCACAGTGGCCAGAACACAGTGGCCGCAACACCAAGGTCCTCGGGTGGGTACAACAACTCAACCAACTACGAGCCACTTAATTGATGAAGAGGTACGATAGGGAAAGAGAAGTGCACTTACCTGGCCTCAGGCTGGGACACCCACGTACAGGCTAGGACACCCACGTACAGGCTAGAACACCCACGTACAGGCTGGGACACCCACGTACAGGCTGGGACACCCACGTACAGGCTGGGACACCCACGTACAGGCTGGGACACCCACGTACAGGCTGGGACACCCACGTACAGGCTGGGACACACACGTACAGGCTAGGACACCCACGTACAGGCTGGGACACCCACGTACAGGCTGGGACACCCACGTACAGGCTGGGACACCCACGTACAGGCTGGGACACCCACGTACAGGCTGGGACACCCACGTACAGGCTGGGACACCCACGTACAGGCTGGGACACCCACGTACAGGCTGGGACACCCACGTACAGGCTGGGACACCCACGTACAAGCTGGGACACCCACGTACAGGCTGGGACACCCACGTACAGGCTGGGACGCCCACGTACAGGCTGGGACACCCACGTACAGGCTGGGACACCCACGTACAGGCTGGGACACCCACGTACAGGCTGGGACACCCACGTACAGGCTGGGACACCCACGTACAGGTTAGGACACCCACGTACAGGCTAGGACACCCACGTACAGGCTAGGACACCCACGTACAGGCTGGGACACCCACGTACAGGCTAGAACACCCACGTACAGGCTGGGACACCCACGTACAGGCTAGAACACCCACGTACAGGCTGGGACACCCACGTACAGGCTGGGACACCCACGTACAGGCTAGAACACCCACGTACAGGCTAGAACACCCACGTACAGGCTGGGTCACCCACGTACATTGAAAATTTGCTTAGAGGTTCAGGAAGGTGAAAGGAAATGTCACCACTGTGAAGAAATGGCCAGACAGACCACTGGAACATTACCTTTGACAGTGCGGGGGATGGTGGTGAGCCCGGGAGAGAGCAGGGGGAAGGTGTGGGGGTAGTCAGGGGGAGGAGGGGTGCAGGAGGGGGGGGGATGGTCAAGGATATTCAGTGGGGAGGGGGGGGGGGAGAGGGCGGTCTGCGGCATGGTTGTAGACCTTGTTGGTCAAGGTCAACAATCTTCCCCATATGTGAAGGTCGGCAGAATACTGGAGATGATGATCAATAGAACAGGTATACACTTGCACCAAAAGACAAATTAAACAAAGCAAAAACAACTTTAGAAAAACTGATGAGATTCCGAAGCCTCGTACAACATACAGATACAGCCATAGGAGGCTCTAGGCCGGCCTCATCTAGAGTATCCCCCAGGACCACTACACACCTTAAAGAAAACTAACATGCAGAAACTACAAGCAGTGCAAAATCAGGCGCTAAGGAGAGCAGCAAAACACCGTCCATCATATCATCAGACAATCCAGGAGTTCCATGAGCTCCTGAACATACAGCCATTAAACATCAGACTACCATCAGGGTGTGGAACACCATGGGAATGTTAGAGGACCCAATGTTGGAAAGATTACTCCAAGATGAGACGCCCCGCTCCCACAGCTGGTGGCTCAAGATGAGACGCCCCGCTCCCACAGCTGGTGGCTCAAGATGAGACGCCCCGCTCCCACAGCTGGTGGCCCAAGATGAGACGCCCCACTCCCACAGCTGGTGGCTCAAGATGAGACGCCCCGCTCCCACAGCTGGTGGCTCAAGATGAGACGCCCCACTCCCACAGCTGGTGGCCCAAGATGAGACGCCCCGCTCCCACAGCTGGTGCCCCAAGATGAGACGCCCCGCTCCCACAGCTGGTGGCCCAAGATGAGTTACCCCGCTCCCACAGCTGGTGTCCCAAGATGAGACGCCCCGCCCCACCGCTGGTGGCCCAAGATGAGACGCCCCGCTCCCACAGCTGGTGTCCCAAGATGAGACGCCCCGCTCCCACAGCTGGTGGCCCAAGATGAGACGCCCCGCTCCCACAGCTGGTGGTCCAAGATGAGACGCCCCGCTCCCACAGCTGGTGGCCCAAGATGAGACGCCCCGCTCCCACAGCTGGTGGTCCAAGATGAGACGCCCCGCTCCCACAGCTGGTGGCCCAAGATGAGACGCCCCGCTCCCACAGCTGGTGGCCCAAGATGAGACGCCCGCTCCCACAGCTGGTGGCTCAAGATGAGACGCCCCGCTCCCACAGCTGGTGGCTCAAGATGAGACGCCCCGCTCCCACAGCTGGTGGCTCAAGATGAGACGCCCCACTCCCACAGCTGGTGTCCTAAGTTGAGACGCCCCGCTCCCACAGCTGGTGGACCAAGATGAGACACCCCACTCCCACAGCTGGTGGTCCAAGATGAGACGCCCCGCTCCCACAGCTGGTGGCCCAAGATGAGACGCCCTGCTCCCACAGCTGGTGGCCCAAGATGAGACGCCCCGCTCCCACAGCTGGTGGCCCAAGATGAGACGCCCCGCTCCCACAGCTGATGTCCTAAGATAAGACGCCCCGCTCCCACAGCTGGTGGCCCAAGATGAGACGCCCCGCTCCCACAGCTGGTGGCCCAAGTTGAGACGCCCCGCTCCCACAGCTGGTGGCCCAAGATGAGACGCCCCACTCACACAGCTGGTGGCCCAAGATGAGACGCCCTGCTTCCACAGCTGGTGTCCCAAGATGAGACGCCCCGCTCCCACAGCTGGTGGGCCCAAGATGAGACGCCCCGTCCCCACAGCTGGTGGCCCAAGATGAGACGCCCCGTCCCCACAGCTGGTGGCCCAAATGAGACGCCCCGCTCCCACAGCTGGTGGCCCAAGATAAGACGACCCGTTCCCACAGCTGGTGGCCCAAGGTGAGACGCCCCGCTCCCACAGCTAGTGACCCAAGATAAGACGCCCGCTCCCACAGCTGGTGGCCCAAGATGAGACGCCCTGCTCCCACAGCTGGTGTCCCAAGATGAGACGCCCCGCTCCCGCAGCTGGTGGCCCAAGATGAGACGCCCCGTCCCCACAGCTGGTGGCCCAAGATGAGACGACCCGTTCCCACAGCTGGTGGCCCAAGGTGAGACGCCCCGCTCCCACAGCTGGTGGCCCAAGATAAGACGACCCGTTCCCACAGCTGGTGGCCCAAGGTGAGACGCCCCGCTCCCACAGCTGGTGGCCCAAGATGAGACGCCCCACTCCCACAGCTGGTGGCCCAAGATGAGACGCCCCACTCCCACAGCTGGTGGCCCAAGATGAGACGCCCCACTCCCACAGCTGGTGGCCCAAGATGAGACGCCCCGCTCCCACAGCTGGTGGTCCAAGATGAGACGCCCCGCTCCCACAGCTGGTGGCTCAAGATGAGACGCCCCGCTCCCAAAGCTGGTGGCTCAAGATGAGACGCCTCGCTCCCACAGCTGGTGGTCCAAGATGAGACGCCCCGCTCCCACAGCTGGTGGCTCAAGATGAGACGCCCCGCTCCCACAGCTGGTGGCTCAAGATGAGACGCCCCACTCCCACAGCTGGTGTCCCAAGTTGAGACGCCCCGCTCCCACAGCTGGTGGACCAAGATGAGACACCCCACTCCCACAGCTGGTGGTCCAAGATGAGACGCCCCGCTCCCACAGCTGGTGGCCCANAATCTACAGATATATAATTATAACACTACGTGATTTACAGTGACAATTTCCCACTCCAGGTACTGCCCCACAGTCACCTGGGCATGCCACAGACGGGCGTCTCAGCTACTTCCCTAGCCTGGCCGGGCTAGGGCTCACACAACTTTTCACTTATTCTCATATAACTGAGACCCTGTTATACACTGATAAAGTACTCACGTTTCCGTCCACACATTTCCTCATTTCCCAGGTCCTTACCACCTGGCTGTCAACACTTAGCTTGCTCCTCGTGCGTCGACAAGATGTGGCCTAGGCTGTCCTGGGAATGTGGCCAAGGGGGTGGCCAAAGGTGGTGGCCAACATGTGGCCACTGCGTGGCCTTCAGGAGGGTGGCCACGGGTGGCGCGTGACGTCACAGCACCCCACCCCACCCCACCCGAGCAGCTCCGCGCGGTGTAAGGTGGGTGGCCCGGGCCGGGCCGCCCGGGCCGCATGGGTGGGTGACTGGGCGGCCGGCGGGTGGCCAGAGGGCGGCCTGGGTGGCCAGAGGGCGGCCTGGGTGGCCGCGTGCCATACACACTTGGATGGGGAATCACTAACAACCCCATCATACCAGAGCATGACTCGCTCTTACACCGGGGTTACAGGAGTGACACTGGCCGGCGTCACCTCCCCATGGACGACGTCGGGCGCAATTCAAAGTCCAAGTCCCAGTTTCTCGCAATTTTTTGGGCTTCGACACACCCAGGGTGGCTGGAGTGCCATGCAATATGAGTAAACAGAACGACAGGAGCGATAACGGTGGTGGGGGTGGCAGGCCCGCCACCCCCCACCTAGACACTACTCACACCCTGGCTGCCCAATTCAAACTAAACTCTCTTGGCGGCTAGAGAGGCTCACATGCCCATATTTCTCCCCCTACCTTGTCTTGACCAATCAGCAGGAAGCCGGCACTGGTCCTGATGCCGCTTCCAATGACAGCTTTTCGCGCCAAAACTCGGCATAGGAGTAGGGGTGCCTAGACCAATCACACGGGCCCCTTGCCTGTGGCGTGGCGTGACGTCACAAGGAGGGTGAGGCCTAACACAACGTCTCAATGTCTCCCTTGGTGGGGGGGGAGGCAGCGTTCGCCCCACTGTCCCCCCTCCACCTCTAACGGTTTTTGTTATACTACCCTCTCTGTTTCACAGAACAGGCAAATTTTGCTGTAATTCTCTCTACAGAGCAATCACAGACCTCTCATTAGTTTTAACTGCCAGCATTTAACATAAGCTTTCATATGACACCCAACAAGTATATGTAAATTTGAAAGCTTCAGTTTCTAGAGTCCCTAGAGCGACTAGCCTATTCTAGAAACTAGGAAAACTAGCTGAGGAGATCTACATCTCCTCACAACCACCACTGTTCAACAATACCACGAGTCTACACCACCACGGCTCAATATCACCACGGGTCAACACCAACACTGGTCAACATCACCACAGTTCAACACCACCAATTGTAAACATCACCATGGGTCAACACCACCACGGGTCAACATCACCACTGGTCAACATCACCACGGGTCAACACCACCACTGGTCAACACAACCATGGTCAACATCACCACTGGTTAACATCACCACTGGTCAACATCACCATGGGTCAACACCACCACTGGTCAACATCACCACGGGTCAACACCACTACTGGTCAACATCACCACTTGACAACATCACCACGGGTCAACACCACCACTGGTCAACATCACCATGGGTCAACACCACTACTGGTCACCACCAACACTGGTCAACACCACCACTGATCAACATCACCACTGGTCTACATCACCACGGGTCAACACCACCACGGGTCAACACCATCACGGGTCAACACCACCACGGGTCAACACCACCACTGGTCAACACCTCCACTGGTCAACACCACCTCGGGTCAACATCACCACAGGTCAACACCACCACGGGTCAACACCACCACGTGTCAACACCACTTGGGTCAACACCACCACTGGTCAACACCACCACTGGTCAACACCACCACAGGTCAACACCACCACAGGTCAACATAACCATGGGTCAACACCACCACTGGTCAACACCACCACGGTCAACAGCACCACTGGTCAACACCATCATGGGTCAACATAGCTATAGGTCAACACCACCACTGGTCAACACCACCACGGGCCAACATAACCATGGGTCAACAGCACCACTGGTCAACACCATCATGGGTCAACATCACCACATGTCAACACGACCACTGTTCAACACCACCACGGGTCAACACCACAACTGGTCAACACCACCATGGGTCAACACCACCACGGGTCAACACCACCACTGGTCAACACCACCACGTGTCAACACCACATTGGGTCAACACCACCACTGGTCAACACCACCACGGGTCAACACCACCATGGGTCAACACCACCACTTGTCAACACCACTTTGGGTCAACACCACCACAGGTCAACATCACAATTGGTCAACACCACTACGGGTCAAAAACCCACGGGTCAACACCACCACGGGTCAACATCACCACTGGTCAACACCACCACGGGTCAACACCACCACGGGTCAACATCACCACTGGTCAACACCATCATGGGTCATCACCACCACTGGTCATCACTACCACGGGTCAACACGACCACTGTTCAACACCACCACGGGTCAACACCACCACGGGTCAACACCACCACTTGTCAACACCATCACGGGTCAACACCAGCACGGGTCAGCACCACCTCTCGTCAACACCACCACTGGTCAACACCACCACAGTTCAACACCACCACAGGTCAACATCACCACGGGTCAACATCACCACTGGTCAACACCACCACAGGTCAACACTTCAACGGGTCAACATCACCACTGGTCAACACCACCACTGGTCAACACCTCCACAGGTCTACACCATCACGGGTCAACATCACCACAGGTCAACACCACCACAGGTCAACACTACCACTGGTCAACACCACAACAGGTCAACACCACCACTGGTCAACACCACCACTGGTCAACATCACCACTGGTCAAAACCTCCACAGTCAACAAAATCACTGGTCAACACCAACTGGGCAACACCAACACGGGTCAACAGCACCAATGTTCAACACCATCATGGGTCAACACCACCAGTGGTCAACACCACCAAGGGTCAACATCACCACAGGTCAACACGACCACTGTTCAACATTGGTTGAACAAATGGCTGTTAGAGTTTATCCCAAGCAAATGTAATGTAATGAAGATTGGGGTAGGAAGCAGGAGACCAGATACAAGGTTCCATTTGGGAGATGAAATACTTCAAGAGTCAGAGAGAGAGAAAGACCTGGGGGTTGATATCACGCCAGACCTGTCCCCTGAAGCTCATATCAAGAGGATAACATCAGCAGCATATGCCAGGTTGGCTAACATAAGACGGCCTTTAGAAACTTGTGTAAGGAATCTTTCAGAACATTATATACCACATATGTCAGACCAATTCTGGAGTATGCGGCTCCAGCCTGGAGTCCATATCTAGTAAAGCATAAGACTAAACTGGAAAAGGTTCAAAGGTTTGCCACTAGACTAGTACCCGAGCTGAGAGGTATGAGCTACGAGGATAGACTACAGGAATTAAACCTCACTTCGTTGGAAGACAGAAGAGTTAGGGGGGACATGATCACCACATTCAAGATTCTCAAGGGAATCGACAGGGTTGATAAAAACAGGCTGTTTAACACAAGGGGCACACGCACTAGGGCCACAGGTGGAAAACTGAGTGCCCTAATGAGCCACAGAGATATTAGAAAGAATTTTTAGTGTCAGAGTGGTTGACAAATGGAATGCATTAGGAAGCGATGTGGTGGAGACTGACTCCATACACAGTTTCAAGTGTAGATATGATAGAGCCCAATAGGCTCAGGAAACTGTACACCTGTTGATTGACGGTTGAGAAGCGGGACCAAAGAGACAATGCTCAACCCCCAAAGCACAACTAGGTGAGTACAACTAGGTGAGTACATCACCATGGGTCAACATCACCAGGTCAACACATCACTGGCCAACACCATCACGGCTCAACACCACCACGGGTCAACACCATCACTGGTCAACACCAACATGGGTCAACATCACCACTGGCCGACACCACCATGGGTCAACATCACCACGGGTCAACACCACCACGGGTCAACATCAGCACGGGTCAACACCACCATGGGTCAACATAACGACTGGTCAAAACCACCACGGATCAACACCACAACAGGTCAACACCATCACTGGTCAACACCACCACAGGGTCACAACCAAATGGGTCAACACCACCACGGTCTACATCACCACGGTCAACACCAACCAGGGTCAACACCAACATGGGTCAACACCACCACGGGTCAACATCACCATGGGTCAACATCACCACGGTTCAACACAACCACGGGTCAACACCACCATGGGTCAACATCACAAGGGTCAACTCACCCGGGTCAACACCACCACGGGTCAACACCACATGAGTCAACACCACCATGGATCAACACCACCATGGGTCAACATCACCATGGTCAACACCACCATGGATCAACACCACCATGGGTCAACATCACCACTGGTTAACATCACCACTGGTAACATCACCATGGGTCAACACCACACTGGTCAACACAACCAAGGGTCAACACACCCACTGGTCAACATCACCACGGTCAACATCACCACTGGTCAACATCACCACAGGTCAACACCACCACTAGTCAACACCACCACGGGTCAACACCACCAACGGGTCACACCACCATTGGGCAACATCACCACTGGTCAACACCACCACGGTCAACACACCACTGGTCAACACAACCAAGGGTCAACACACACCACGTCAACATCACCACGGGTCAACATCACCACTGGTCAACATCACCACGGGTCAACACCACCACGGGTCAACACCACCACGGGTCAACATCACCACTGGTCAACATCACCATGGTCAACACCACCATGGGTCAACATCACCACGGGTCAACACCACCACGGTCAACACCACCAATGGGTCAACATCACCATGGTCACACCAACACTGGTCAACATCACCACTGGGTAACATCACAAGGGTCAACACCACCACGGGTCACTATTATCACGGGTCAACAACACCACGGGTCAACATCACACAGGTCAACATCACCACTGGTCAACATCACCACAGGTCAACACCACCAATGGGGAACATCACCACGGGTCAACACCACCGGGTCAACATCACACCTGGTTAACACCACCACGAGTCAACATCACCACTGGTCAACATCACCATGGTCAACATCACCACTGGTCAACATCACCAGGGTCAATACACCACTGGTCAACACCCACATGGGTCAACATCACCACGGGTCAAACCACGACGGGTCAACATCACCACTGGTCAACATCACCACTGGTCAACATCACCACGGGTCAATACCAACATGGTCAACACCACCACGGGTCAACTCACCACTGGTCAACACCACCACTGGTCAACCCACCATTGGTCAACATCACCACTGGTCAACACAACTACTGTTCAACATCATCAATGGTCAACACCACACTGTTCAACATCACCACTGGTCAACACAACTACTGTTCAACATCATCACTGGTCAACACCACCACTGTTCAACATCACCACTGGTCACCACCACCACGGTTCAACACCACAACTGGTCAACACCATCACTGGTCAACACCACCACTGGTCAACGCACCCACGGGTCAACACCACGACTGGTCAACACCAACATGGGTCAACACCACCACTGGTCAACACCACCATGGGTCAACATCACGGGTCAACAACACCACTGGTCAACATCACCATGGGTCAACAACAACATGGGTCAACATCACCACTGGTCAACACCACCATGGGTCAACACCACCATGGGTCAACACCACCACTGGTCAACACCACCATGGGTCAACATCACCACGGTCAAACCCACTACGGGTCAACATCACCACAGGTCAACACCACCATTGGTCAATATCACCACTGGTAAAAACCACTGCGGTTTAACACCACAACTGGTCAACACCACCCAGGTCAACACTACCATGGTCAACACCACCATGGGTCAACACCACCACTGGTCAACCAACCACAGGTCAACACCATCACGCTCAACACACACCACGGGTCAACAATATCACTGGTCAACACCATCACGGGTCAACACCACCACGGGTCAACACCACCACTGGTCAACACCTCCACTGGTCAACTCCACCTCGGGTCAACATCACCACAGGTCAACACCACCACGGGTCAACACCACACGTGTCAAACACCACTTGGGTCAACACCACCACTGGTCAAACACCACTGGTCAACACCACCACAGGTCAACACCACCACAGGTCAACATAACCATGGGTCAACACCACCACTGGTCAACACCACCACGGGTCAACAGCACACTGGTCAACACCATCATGGGTCAACATAGCTATGGGTCAACACCACCACTGGTCAACACCACCACGGGTCAACAAACCATGGTCAACAGCACCATGGTCAACACCATCATGGGTCAACATCACCACAGGTCAACACGACCACTGTTCAACACCACCACGGGTCACAACACAACTGGTCAACACCACCACGGGTCAACACCACACGGGTCAAAACCACCACTGGTCAACACCACCACGTGTCAACAACACTTTGGGTCAACACACCACTGGTCAACACCACCACGGGTCAACACCACCATGGGTCAAACCACCACGTGTCAACACAACACGGGTCAACACCACCACAGGTCAACATCACAATTGGTCAACACCACCACGGGTCAAAACACCATGGATCAACACCACCACGGGTCAACATCACCATGGTCAACACACCAAGGGTCAACACCACAGGGTCAACATCACCAGGTCAACACCATCATGGGTCAACACCACCACAGTTCAACACCACCACTGGTCAACACCATCACGGGTCAACACCACCACAGGTCAGCACCACCTCTCGTCACCACCACTGGTCAACACCACCACAGTTCCACACCATAACAGGTCAACATCACCACGGGTCAACATCAAACTGTCAACACCACCACAGGTCAACACTTCAACGGGTCAACATCACCACTGGTCAACACCACCACTGGTCAACACCTCCACAGGTCTACACCATCACGGGTGACCACCACCACAGGTC
>WNGS01006563.1:0-10000 GCA_020271785.1 Procambarus virginalis | reverse complement strand
CGGACAGCGTGGATGGCGGGTGCCGTCGGGCAGCGGAGAAGCAGAGGTCCATGTCGGGGTCGTCGTCTCCTGTCACATACGGCGGCGGCTCCTCCACCCACTCTCTCAACGACGTCACCTCCAGGTTAGTACTCCTCCTTCAACGAAGGCCTCTTCCAGTGTAATGTCCTTCACCCACTTGCTGAGCTAGGACCTATTGTCTGAGCCCGGAAGAACCTATCCCCCCTCCCCTACTCTAGCATTCAGCAGTCTTCCTCAGGCCTGTGGTGTCACCCTCATGGCTGAGTGGTTAACCTCGGCCCCGTTGCTGCCGCCTCCCTCAGACTGCTCACTCAGTCCCCTTCCTGAGTGTTCTCAGCCCTTCCCCTCAGCCCTTTGCCTCAAATATTTACCGTGTATTTGTTGAACGTCTGATATTTAATGCGGCTGAGAGTGTAGGGAGAGGACTGGGGAAGTTGTCTAGTAAGTAGACTCATAGTTGAGTTTACTGCTCCGGTACAACTCTTCACGTATTGTTACTGAACAGCAAATGTAAGACATGGTATTTGTGGCCAGCTAAAGTTTACTTCGTAGGTCCGGGGTGGAATATGGCCTCCCCTGCTTGCCGCCCTCTGATGGATGATAAACTTTCCCTAAATCATTCAAATTGTACTGTCGAGAGAAGACGAATACATTCTTTGTCACTTGAAGAGTGTTGCGATCATTTGGAAGATCAACCAGAGCCAAACCTTGAGTGTTCGTAACGTGTCTTTCAGGAGAAGAGGAGTTCGGGCCCCATCGAGAAGCCGAGGCTGCTGGCGCCGCGGTTGACGCTGCAGAAGTCTGTGTCGACGCCGTCCATCCTGGCCGGTGTGACCACGCAGCCGGCGCAGCAGCAGCAGGCGCAGTGAGTATACCTTCCCAGTATATCTTCCCAGTATACACTCTTGTATACTCTTCCCAGTCTTTCTCCGGGGGCTTGTGTGACGTCATGTTGAGGGTTATGCTGGTGTTTCCAAGGTTGTTATGCAGGTGTTTTCAGGGTTTTTATGCTGGTGTTTCCAGGGGTTGTTATGCAGGTGTTTCCAGGGTTGTTATGCAGGTGTTTCAAGGTTGTTATGCTGGTGTTTCCAAGGTTGTTATGCTGGTGTTTCAAGGTTGTTATGCTGGTGTTTCCAGGGTTGTTATGCTGGTGTTTCCAGGGTTGTTATGCTGGTGTTTCCAGGGTTGTTATGCTGGTGTTTCCAGGGTTGTTATGCTGGTGTTTCCAGGGTTGTTTTGCTGGTGTTTCCAGGGTTGTTATGCTGGTGTTTCCAGGGTTGTTTTGCTGGTGTTTCAAGGTTATTATGCTGGTGTTTCCAAGGCCATAGAGATGGCAGGTGGGGACAGTGTAGGTGGGGGGGGGGAGGTGTTAGGTGTGCAGTGTAGAGCAGGGAATGGGGCCCCTCTTGGCACTGCTAAAGGTGATGTAACTGCAGAGGCCATGGGGAAAGAGACAGCCTTACTCCTCTCCCTCTCTCAGTATTCTTTCCTGTGTTCTTCCCTTGTCCCTCTATTTTTCCCTTATCCCTCTATTCTTTCATTCGCCTTGTATTCTTCCCCGCTCCATCTATTCTGCCCTCTCCCTCTCTTATTCTCTCCTTTCTCCATTCTTCCACACACCCTTCCTCCTCCTCTCTTAACCCTCCTCTTCCCCATTTTGACACTTCGTCTTCCCCGTCTAGCCCTTTCGCCCATTTATTCCCATTTGCCTCTTCTCTCTTGTTCCCCCCCCCCCCCGCAGTACCAAGGTACCGACTCCCAGTTGCCATAACAACAGTCAGTATGAAGACTGTGTCAAGAGGCGAGCACAGTGCCGGGTCGACGCTGGGGGGTGGCATCTGTGCCTCTCGTGTTCCACAGTGGCCTGTGTCGCAGCTGTGGGTACATACCGCAGGTGTGGGTACATGCCGCAGGTGTGGGTTCATGCCGCGGGTGTGTGTGGAATAGGTGAATGAAGGATGGATGGTGTTGGTAGGGCACCTAGCCCATCCCGCTTCCAACATCCCTTCAGCATCTCCCAGTATCCCTCATCATGTTTCGGATTAACTCGTCCTCTTCCAGCATCCCATCATAAGAACATAAGAACATAAGAACAAAGGCAACTGCAGAAGGCCTATTGGCCCATACGAGGCAGCTGCTATTTATAACCACCCAATCCCACTCATATACATGTCCAACCCATGCTTGAAACAATCGAGGGACCCCACCTCCACAATGTTACGCGGCAATTGGTTCCACAAATCAACAACCCTGTTACTGAACCAGTATTTACCCAAGTCTTTCCTAAATCTAAACTTATCCAATTTAAACCCATTGTTTCGCGTTCTGTCCTGTGTTGATACTTTTAATACCCTATTAATATCCCTTTTGTTATGTCCATTCATCCACTTGTAAACCTCTATCATGTCACCCCTAACTCTTCGCCTTTCCAGTGAATGCAAATTAAGCTTTGTTAATCTTTCTTCATATGAAAGATTTCTAATTTGGGGAATTAACTTAGTCATCCTACGCTGGACACGTTCAAGTGAATTTATATCCATTCTATAATATGGCGACCAAAACTGAACTGCATAATCTAAATGGGGCCTAACCAGAGCAAGATATAGCTTGAGAACCACACCAGGTGTCTTGTTACTTACGCTGCGATTAATAAATCCGAGTGTCCTATTTGCCTTATTACGAACATTTATGCATTGATCCTTTTGTTTTAAATTCTTACTAATTATAACTCCCAGATCCCTTTCGCAATCCGACTTCGCAATCTCAACACCATCTAGCTCGTATCTTGTAACTCTATCATCATTACCTAGCCTCAGAACTTTACATTTATCAGCATTAAACTGCATCTGCCAGTCCTTTGACCATTTCAAAACCCTATCTAGATCAACTTGAAGTGATAGTGAGTCCTCCTCCGAATTAATTTCCCTACCGATTTTCGTATCATCGGCAAATTTGCAAATGTTGCTACTCAAACCTGAATCTAAATCATTTATATATATTATAAACAACAGAGGTCCCAGGACAGAGCCTTGAGGCACTCCACTTACAACATTTTCCCACTCTGACTTGACTCCATTTATACTAACTCTCTGTTTCCTTTGGTATAGCCATGCCCTAATCCAGCTTAATATAGCACCCCCAATACCATGAGCCTCTATCTTTTTAATCAGTCTTTCATGTGGCACTGTATCGAAAGCTTTGCTAAAGTCAAGGTACACAACATCACAATCCTTACCACTATCAACTGCCTCAACTATGCTAGAATAAAAAGATAACAAATTTGTTAAACATGAACGGCCATTTAGAAAACCATGTTGCGACTCAATTATTAATTTATGTTTTTCAAGATGAAGACGAATTTTATTTGCTATTATAGATTCGAGTAACTTTCCCACAATAGACGTTAGGCTAATTGGTCGATAGTTAGACGCAAGTGATCTATCTCCTTTCTTAAAAACTGGTATCACATTAGCAACTTTCCAAAACTCTGGCACTCTGCCTGACTCTATTGATTTATTCAATATGAGTCAGCCGCTCCAAGCAACAGCCTGGTGGATCAAACTCTCACAAGTCGAGCCTGGCCTCGGGCCGGGCTTGGGGAGTAGAAGAACTCCCAGAACCCCATCAACCAGGTATCAACCAGGTATTAATATGATTGACAGTGGGTCACAAAGCTCCTCTTTGCATTCTTTCAGCACTCTGGCAAACACTTCATCCGGCCCTGGGGATTTGTTGGGTTTGAGTTTTACTATTTGTTTAAGAACATCCTCCCTGGTAACTGCTAAACTCGTCAACCTGTCCTCGTCCCCACCCATATAGACTTGTTGGGCTGAAGGCATATTGTTAAGTTCCTCTTTAGTAAATACAGATAAATACAGAAGGGATGGGGATGAATGAGGATCATCCTCCTCAGCATCCTTTCATCTTCCACCATCCCTTCCTTGTCTTCCACCATCCCTTCCTTATCTTCCACCATCCCTTCCTTGTCTTCCACCATCCCTTCCTCGTCTTCCACCATCCCTTCCTTATCTTCCACCATCCCTTCCTCGTCTTCCACCATCCCTTCCTCGTCTTCCACCATCCCTTCCTCGTCTTCCCCATCCCTCCATCCTCTTGCAGGCACTTTAATTGCCTTGTCTCTTTAAGTTCCAAGTTTTCCGTCAGGGGGTCTGGTGGAAGCTTTGTCTTCTTGGCTCACAAGGTGTGGCTTAAGACCTCCCACTTCCAATTCCACCGCTAATAACTCCCTCGGGGTTCTCTATCTGCGTGCGGCACCATTTTAAAATAATGTCCTCTCCATCCATCATCTCGTCTACCCGCAGACAGGTGAGTATTCTATTGAAGAGGGAATAACATCGCCGAATTTCAATGAGTTTTCTGATTTTTTTTTTCACCTACGTGATGGGGTGGGGGTGAGGGGGTTGGCCCGGCTGTGCCCGGGTCATCTCCCCCCCCCCCTAAAAAGTTGTGAAATTTAAATGTTGCGAATTCGGGTCGACCAGGTACCTGTTGTCCAATATATATATATATATATATATATATATATATATATATATATATATATATAATAGATATATATATATATATGTGTGTATTTGTAAATATACATATATATAATATATATATATAATATATATATATATATGTATATAATCATTCATGTCAAATCGTTCTTACACCTTTTCCTAGTTGTCAAGAAGGGAAGGGAGGGGAATTATCAGGGGAAATCGCCAAGCCATTACGACTATAAAGCCCTTAAAAAAGGGATCAGGATAAGGATTTGGGATGGGCCGGAGGGGAAGGAATGGTGCCCAGCCACTTGTGGACGGTCGGGGATTGAACGCCGACCTGTATGAAGCGAGACCGTCGCTCAACCGTTCAGCCCAAGTTGTCCAGGAATGATATTGCATTAGTGTCAATATTATTGACTCGGCACGTGTTCGGGCGGCTGCTGTGGTCCACTACGGGCTCACCATAGCCCGTGCTACTTAGAACTTTTTGTTCTAAATAACGAATCTTTAACAACAGCAACATCTAAGTTGGTGTGAGTTACGTTCCATCTCTGAGACCTGGCCAGCCTCACTCCCACGCTCTCTCAGACCTGGCCAGCCTCACTCCCGCGCTCTCTGAGACCTGGCCAGCCTCACTCCCACGCTCTCTGAGACCTGGCCAGCCTCACTCCCACGCTCTCTCAGACCTGGCCAGCCTCACTCCCACGCTCTCTCAGACCTGGCCAGCCTCACTCCGCGCTCTCTGAGACCTGGCCAGCCTCACTCCCACGCTCTCTGAGACCTGGCCAGCCTCACTCCCACGCTCTCTCAGACCTGGCCAGCCTCACTCCCACGCTCTCTCAGACCTGGCCAGCCTCACTGGGGCGCTCTCTCAGACCTGGCCAGCCTCACTCCCGCGCTCTCTCAGACTGGCCAGCCTCACTCCCATGCTCTCTCAGACCTGGCCAGCCTCACTCCCACGCTCTCTCAGACCTGGCCAGCCTCACTCCCACGCTCTCTCAGACCTGGCCAGCCTCACTCCCACGCTCTCTGAGACCTGGCCAGCCTCACTCCCGCTCTCTGAGACCTGGCCAGCCTCACTCCCACGCTCTCTCAGACCTGGCCAGCCTCACTGCCGTCCGTGCTGGGATAAACTCTGTTTTTATTCCCATATTCATCCATGTTGATGTTTAATGTGTCCTCAGCTTGATAGCTGGGTGGGCAGCGCTTCGGATTCGTAGTCCTGAAGATCCGGGTTCGATCCCCAGTGGAGGCGGAGACAAATGGGCAAAATGCTACTTTCACCCTGATGCCCCTGTTACATAGCAGTAAATAGGTACCTGGGAGTTAGACAACTGCTACGGGCTGCTTCCTGGGGGTGTGTAACAAAAATAGGCCTGATCGAAGACCGGGCCGCGGGGACGCTAAGCCCTGAAATCATCTGCACGCGGCCAAGGCCAGTGGGGGGGGGCGACCTGCACGCGGCCAGGACCAGTGTGGGGCGACCTGCACGCGGCCAAGGCCAGTGGGGGGCGACCTGCACGCGGCCAGGACCAGTGTGGGGCGACCTGCACGCGGCCAAGGCCAGTGGGGGGCGACCTGCACGCGGCCAGGGCCAGTGTGTGGCGACCTGCACGCGGCTAGGGCCAGTGGGGGCCGACCTGCACGCGGCCAAGGCCAGTGGGGGGGCGACCTGCACGCGGCCAGGGCCAGTGGGGGGCGACCTGCACGCGGCCAGGACCAGTGTGGGGCGACCTGCACGCGGCCAGGACCAGTGTGGGGCGACCTGCACGCGGCCAAGGCCAGTGGGGGGGGGGGGCGACCTGCACGCGGCCAGGACCAGTGTGGGGCGACCTGCACGCGGCCAAGGCGAGTGGGGGGGGCGACCTGCACGCGGTCAGATAGTAATGGGCCACTTTAGCTCAATTTCACGCTATTCACACATCTCCCTAAATGACTAGTAATTAACTTACGGATTGATCAACGACTTTTTCCTTTCCATTTTACCTGGTATTACAGAAGTGAAGGGGAGAGTGGCTGTCAGGTGTGTAAGTAGAGCACCAGGAGAGTGGCTGCCAGGTGTGTAGGTGGAGCACCAGGAGAGTGGCTGTCAGGTGTGTAGGTGGAGCACCAGGAGAGTGGCTGCCAGGTGTGAAGGTGGAGCACCAGGAGAGTGGCTGTCAGGTGTGTAGGTGGAGCACCAGGAGAGTGGCTGTCAGGTGTGTAGGTGGAGCACCAGGAGAGTGGCTGTCAGGTGTGTAGGTGGAACACCAGGAGAGTGGCTGTCAGGTGTGTAGGTGGAGCACCAGGAGAGTGGCTGTCAGGTGTGTAGGTGGAGCACCAGGAGAGTGGCTGTCAGGTGTGTAGGTGGAGCACCAGGAGAGTGGCTGTCAGGTGTGTAGGTAGAGCACCAGGAGAGTGGCTGTCAGGTGTGTAGGTCGAGCACCAGGAGAGTGGCTGTCAGGTGTGTAGGTAGAGCACCAGGAGAGTGGCTGTCAGGTGTGTAGGTAGAGCACCAGGAGAGTGGCTGTCAGGTGTGTAGGTGGAGCACCAGGAGAGTGGCTGTCAGGTGTGTAGGTGGAGCACCAGGAGAGTGGCTGTCAGGTGTGTAGGTGGAGCACCAGGAGAGTGGCTGTCAGGTGTGTAGGTGGAGCACCAGAAGAGTGGCTGCCAGGTGTGTAGGTGGAGCACCAGGAGAGTGGCTGCCAGGTGTGTAGGTCGAGCACCAGGAGAGTGGCTGTCAGGTGTGTAGGTAGAGCACCAGGAGAGTGGCTGTCAGGTGTGTAGGTAGAGAGCACCAGGAGAGTGGCTGTCAGGTGTGTAGGCAGAGCATCAGGACAGTGGCTGTCAGGTGTGTAGGTAGAGCACCCGGAGAGTGGCTGCCAGGTGTGTAGGTAGAGCACCCGGAGAGTGGCTGTCAGGTGTGTAGGCAGAGCACCAGGACAGTGGCTGTCAGGTGTGTAGGTAGAGAGCACCCGGAGAGTGGCTGCCAGGTGTGTAGGTAGAGCACCAGGAGAGTGGCTGTCAGGTGTGTAGGCAGAGCACCAGGACAGTGGCTGCCAGGTGTGTAGGTAGAGAGCACCCGGAGAGTGGCTGCCAGGTGTGTAGGTAGAGAGCACCCGGAGAGTGGCTGTCAGGTGTGTAGGTAGAGCACCAGGAGAGTGGCTGTCAGGTGTGTAGGCAGAGCACCAGGACAGTGGCTGTCAGGTGTGTAGGTAGAGAGCACCCGGAGAGTGGCTGCCAGGTGTGTAGGTAGAGCACCAGGAGAGTGGCTGTCAGGTGTGTAGGCAGAGTACCAGGACAGTGGCTGTCAGGTGTGTAGGTAGAGAGCACCAGGAGAGTGGCTGCCAGGTGTGTAGGTAGAGAGCACCAGGAGAGTGGCTGCCAGGTGTGTAGGTAGAGAGCACCAGGAGAGTGGCTGTCAGGTGTGTAGGTAGAGAGCACCAGGAGAGTGGCTGCCAGGTGTGTAGGTAGAGAGCACCCGGAGAGTGGCTGCCAGGTGTGTAGGTAGAGAGCACCCGGAGAGTGGCTGTCAGGTGTGTAGGCAGAGCACCAGGAGAGTGGCTGCCAGGTGTGTAGGTAGAGCACCAGGAGAGTGGCTGTCAGGTGTGTAGGTAGAGAGCACCAGGACAGTGGCTGTCAGGTGTGTAGGCAGAGCACCAGGACAGTGGCTGCCAGGTGTGTAGGTAGAGCACCAGGAGAGTGGCTGTCAGGTGTGTAGGTAGAGAGCACCAGGAGAGTGGCTGTCAGGTGTGTAGGTAGAGCACCAGGACAGTGGCTGTCAGGTGTGTAGGTAGAGAGCACCAGGACAGTGGCTGTCAGGTGTGTAGGTAGAGCACCAGGAGAGTGGCTGCCAGGTGTGTAGGTAGAGAGCACCAGGAGAGTGGCTGTCAGGTGTGTAGGTAGAGCACCAGGAGAGTGGCTGTAGAATATCGCATGTTGGTCCAATTATCAACCTTCCGCAGGAATTGATGTTTGATAATTCCTGGTGTGGGACTGAATGTGTGCTTTGCGATTGTGCTAATCTTCGAAAATTCTGTGGGTTTTTTTTTCGGGAATAATACATATTGTTCTCATTGTTGGGTTGATTTTGCTTATGTGCTACAGTAATATAGGGTAAAAATTTGGAGTAGAATAGGTACTAAACACCCATATGGAAAATCCACATAGAAGATTAGTTTCAGCTAATGAAGATAAGAGTCTCATTAATGATCGAAAGATTAACGGAAACAGAGTATAAATAATCCTGCGTAGGAACGAATTACTGGAAACAAATTTCGTTTTATAATTTATTAAGTATATGCTAATAGTTAAATTGGTGGAGGAAGTAGTAATGTGCTTAAACTCGTAACGAAAAGTGTGGGAGTAGTTAGTCCGGGTCCGTCTAATTACCACAAGCTACCACAGGCTACACAGGCTTCAGAAAGCTTCCTGGCAATACGTTAGTAATGAATATATATGATATGTTAGGTTAGGCTGACGTAACCTAACCTATCCTAACCTAACCTAACTTAACCAAACAAAACCTAACCTAACCTAACTGAAGCTTGGATCGTCGACTTGATTTGGCGTCACCAGCTTTTTATTTTCGTCTAATTTCTTTATAAAAGATACTTTTCAGATTAAAATTATGTTTTTTCGTGTTGTACATTCAGCACCAACATTATAATGAGTAAATATATCATATTTATTCATTATTAACGTATTACCAGGAAGCTTTCTGAAGCCTGTGTAGCTTGTGGTAATTAGACGAACCGGTTAGTCCAACAACAGGCCGAACACCGCTCCTGTGCCAGGTAAGTCCACTACGGGCTCACCATAGCCCGTGCTACTTGCCCCGCTCCTGTGCCAGGTAAGTTACGGGCTCACCATAGCCCGTGCTACTTGGAACTTGTTCCGAGTAACTGAATCTACGAGAACAACAGTTAGTCCAAGACGTCAACGGGCTTGAGTGATTGCAGAGTTAGCATTGAAGACAAAGCTCTGGGAGCGGTGTGGATTAACCTTTCCTGGATAGTTCGTACATCTCATTAGCGTTACCGAGAATTGTGGGATAAAATTCGAAGGTTCTGTTGCATGGGGGTTAGTTATTCCAGTAATTCGGGATATACGGGTAGGATTAGCTTAAAGTGTCGTTAAGCATTAAGGGGGATTAAGGATAAAGCGGGGAGAGGCTTGGATTAACGTCTCTTGAGGCCTGTTTTATCACACCGCTACTTGGGTATTAATGACCGTCGCAGGTTAGAACAGACGGTGGAATTAATGTTATATTATTTCCTCCCTCTCCTGGGGAGATAGAGGTAACGGGGCGTACAGGAATTTTCCTTATGTGGGATATTGCACGTTGCACCGTGGATCATCAGGTGGTTGGTAGAGACCAGAAAACGACCACAGTTATCACATGGGGATGAGTGTCTCCCCCGGGGAGGGGGGGACGAGAGTCGAGGCTGGAACACATGGGGAGCGGGGAGGGGGAGTTAGGAGGAACA
>WNGS01006561.1:33615-49329 GCA_020271785.1 Procambarus virginalis | reverse complement strand
TTCTTCACAAAACCTACGGTAGTAGGAGGCAGACCAAGGAAGCGCAGGAGCTGCTTCCTGGTGGTAGGCTGTGGGTAATGCTGGATGGCTTGAGTGTGTATGTTTAACGGAGCTAGGCTGCCACTCCCTATCACATGACCAAGATAACGCACTTTACCTTTAGCAAAGGTGGACTTGCCCAAGTTGATGGTGAGGCCGGCTGTCAGGAGCTTGGTGAACAATCGTTGCAGCTGGAGCAGATGTTCGTTCCAGGTGTTAGTTGCCACAACGATATCATCCAAGTAGGCGTAGGTGTTATCTAAGCCATGGATGACGCGGTTGACAGCTCGCTGGAAGGTGGCCGGGGCATTACATAGTCCAAATGGAAGGCGTTCATATCTGTAAAGGCCAAAAGGAGTGGTGAAGGCAGATATTTCCTTAGCTCGCTCTGTCAAACATACTTGGTAGTATCCCTTGAGTAAGTCTAGTTTGGATAAATACCGAGCATTACCAATGGCGTCAAGGATGTAATCTATTCTAGGTAATGGGTAAGCATCCTTGACAGTCACAAGATTCAATTTCCTGTAGTCGGTACACAGCCTCACTTTACCGTGCGGTTTCGGCACCAAGATGCAGGGTGAGGCCCAAGGGGACTCACAAGGGGTGGCCAGCCCATGATCCAGGAGGTACTGTACTTCAGCACGCATAACTTCCTTTTTGCTCGGGCTGATTCGGTAGAAAGGTTGACGAATCGGCCGGGTGTCAGGGAGTAGCTGGATGTCGTGCTGAACCACATTACACTCCTGTGGATCATCGCTGAACAACTTCTGATGTTCCTTGAAGATTCTGATGAGAGGAGCACTATTACTGTCCTGCAAATAGGTATGAAGATCAGTTAGGATTTCCGAGTTGGAAGGCACTGACTCAGTGTTAGTGCTTTCGGGAGGAGAAGCAGGGAAGGTCTCACTGTGGAGGTATGGACCTTTAAATGTGGATAATGATACCAACACAGTGGGGGAGTACCTTGATACTGCTTCAGGAGGTTGACGTGGCACAACTGGGTCTTCCGCCGCCTATCTGGAGTCTCAAGAACGTAGTTGTGGTTGTTTCTGCACTCCTTGATGCGGTAGGGTCCTGAAAACTTGTTTTGCAATGGAGAACCTGGGATAGGAAAATATGCCAACACGAAGTCTCCTGGTTTAAATTTCCTTATTTTGCTGCGTTGGTCAAAATGAGTCTTCATCCTCTCCTGAGCTTTCAATAGATTGTCATTAGCAAATTTACGTACTCTCTCTAGAATGTGTTTTAAGTTTTGAAGAAACTGGGGCACATTCTGAGGGTCACTGAAGGTGGCATTACGTAGAGAGTCTTTAAAAGCTTTGAGAGGAGTACGGCACTTACGTCCGTAGAGCATCTCATAAGGAGATACTCCTAGAGACTCATTGGGGAGACTTCTGAAAATGCACATAATGAGGTCAAGTTGTTTATCCCAGTCCTTCAAGGTTTCATTGCAAAATTTTTTAGGAATGCTTTAATAGTCTGATGACTACGTTCAAGAGAACCCTGTGAAGCAGGATGATAGGGGCTGGACAATACCTGTGTGATGTTGAACTCTTCCAGTGTCTTCTTGAAGAGATCACTGGTGAAGTTGGTGCCACAGTCACTTTGAACCTCTCTTGGAAATCTATACTGGGTGAAGATCTTCAATAGTTGTTTCACCACAGTAGCAGCCGTAATGTTCTTCACTGGAACTGCTATGGGAAATCTGGTGGTAGGACACAGGATAGTTAGTATATAGGCATTGCCAGAACTGGTCCGGAGTAAAGGACCAACACAGTCTATGATGAGTCTGTGGAAAGGTTCCGCAGGCACCTGGATAGGAGTCAATGGAGCCTTGGGAATAGAGATGTTAGGTTTACCTGCCATCTGACATGTATGACACTGTTGCACGTAACTTTTGACGTCTTTAACCATACCTGGCCAGTAGTAGTCTTGTCTGATTCCGTGGTAGGTTTTGTTAAAACCATAGTGAGAAAGTGCTCCGTGGGCCAGGTGTAGAATATCGGGCCGTAGGCTGGTGGGAACCACTAGTTGTTCGACATTTGCCCAATCGTCATCCTCCTTCAGCTTACTGGGTCTGTACCTGCGATAGAGCAACTGATTCTCTAGGAAAAACCCAGGAATACTGTCAGGTTGAGTCTCAGCCTGGAAGAATAATGGTGTTAATGAAGGATCCTCCCTCTGTAACTTACGGAACTCCAACATAGTAAGATTCGGTGGTAGATTCTGAGGGTCTTGAGGGACAGCGGTAGCAGTAGAGTCAGCTGGTTGAGGGCGTGCAGCTTGTGCACGGGTGGTCACCAAAACCGGAGGAGAAACTTCATCACTTTCTTGGACCTCTGCTGGAACATACTCAAAGATGGGATTATCCATTACAGAGGTACACACCTGGGGTTTGTCCATGATGATCAGGTTGGCGGTTGCAGATCTTCTGCCAAGTCATTGCCCAGGAGAAGTTGCACTCCAGACATGGGAAAAGGCTTTTCCCTGATGGCGACTTGGACTTCACCGGTCACGAAAGGACAATCCAGGTGGACTCTGGCGAGTGGATACGGAGTGGTAGCAGTGAGGTCAGTGATAAGGACGGTTTCCCCGGTGTAGGTGATGTTAGGCACAGCTGATTTCAATATTATTGACTGAAGAGCCGCTGTGTCCCTCAAGATCTTCAATTTGAAACGTCCCTCCGAATCTGTACCGTTGGTAGAGACAGTTCCAGGATACAGGTGTTTGCTGAAGAGAGAAAGATCATTAACAGGAACACCAACATTCATCACAGGCTTACCGGACTTAGGAGGAGTCGGTTTGGGTTTAGTAGTTTCATTATTGCTTTTGTATTGAGCTTTCCCACATTTATCTATGGTATGTCCATAGAGTTTGCAATACTTACAATACAATTGAGAGCTCGCTTGATCGGTACTCACTTTATCATAACTATACCAAGACTTCTTACTGGAAGGTGGGTCTGGTGTTAGCCGGTGGATGAGGCTGTAGGTGTCAGCCGACTTCGCACATCTGATGTAGTCGGTTTCTTCTTTGTCTGTTAAATATAAACGGACGGGAGGGGGGAACACGTCTCAAGAATTCCTCAACTAGAATGAGGTTGACGAGTTCTGAAAATGTAGAGACATGTGCTGCTTCCAGCCATTTCATGAAATATCTTTTCTTTGTATTGGCAAATTCTAGAAAGGTGGTGGTACTTGCCTTTAGATAATCACGGAATTTTCGTCTGTAGCTTTCTGTGGAGAGAAGGTAGACATTCAAAACTGCTTGCTTCAGGGTCTGGTAGTCATTCTCAGACGCTAAGGTACTGAGAGTAACTGCAGCTCTACCTGTGAGATGCACTCTGAGAAGGGTAGACCCATTGATCTGCAGGCCAGCTAAGTTTTTTAGCTAGGGTCTCAAAAGTGGTGAAAAATACATCGATCTCTGTCTCAACGAATGGTGGCATTAACTTACTTGCATGGGAGACATTGAAACTTATGGGAAGACTAGCAGTAGCTTGTTGGCGCTGAGTGTGGTGTGTAGTTTCCAACGCGAGTTCTTGTTGACGATATTCGAGAGCACTATCAGGTTGCTGTTTATTGTGCTCCCGTTGTATTTCCAGGTCACGTTTTCTTGCTTCAAGCTGCTTTCACTCACGCTCTCGGAGTAGGGTAGCCTCACGTTCCTTGAGGGCAGCCTCACGTTCCTTGAGGGCGGCCTCTCGTTCTTGTTCTTCCTTCCTTATGGCAGCTTCTCATTCCCTTATTTGTAGAGCTTTCTTTTGTTGTTCCCGCTCGATTTTCGCAAGTTCCAGCTATAGCTTAATAGTTGCCAGAGCATGTCTATCTGCAATAGAATAATTTTCGTGAGTTTCAGAGTCTATCTTCCCTTCATCTTAGAGGTGATCCAATATTAAATTGTGCAAGTCATTTTTGTTGGCACCTTGGGGAATATCTAGTTGATACTCGTGTGCAAGAGTTTGTAATTCGGTCTTCTTGGCACGAATTAAGTTCCCTATTTCACCTGCTGGATTGTTACGAAAGGCTGGGAGACGAAACATGGTGAAAATAGCAAATAAATGTTCAATGAATATACTTGTGATATTGTAAGTGTCAGTAACAGGATGACGTGGCTACTGGTAACTATCCTGTTGAAATTTAATCATTAAGAATTAACGTAAATTTTAGTATGGTAAATGATTAGTCAACCAAAATCGTAGGAAATCTTGTACCTGGTACTCAATGTAAGAGAATACAGGCAAGAAAATCCTACTAAATAAATGAAACCGATAGTTTCTAAAACAAATTAAACATTTAATTGTTTCAAAAGTGAATAAGGTAGTCCAAGAATGTAGGCATACCTTGCCGAGTCTCTATAGAACAGAAGCAAGGGTTTTCCCACTAAATGAAATATGATACTTACAGAATTACTTTGTGCTCTGAAAAAAGAAAGCTAATTCCCTACCTAAGTAAATATCATCATCTCTGGCCGACGTGTAGGGGTGCGAGTGTCAACTGGTGACGAGAACTGCTGTTGCGGTCCCAACTCAGCAACTTAGTCTGTGCTAGAGGAACTATGGCCCTCTGTATCCTCCTTCGTTCAGATTGCAGAAGATAGGGTGCTTTGTCCCGAAGACAAATCAAATTACCAGGGTACCAAAATGATGATCTGTCTGAGATTGAGAAATATCCTATGGACAAAAGTTGGAAAACACGAATAATAACACTGAGGGAGGGATGACCAATTAAGAGAATGACTGAGGCCTCCAGTCACCACGTACTCTAAAGTTATCCAACACTCACAATATGCTCCTCTCGGAATGCACAAAATACACAGCAACATATAAAAATGAAAAGTAATGAAAACATTGAAAAACAACTGCATCAAAGCCAAGTACACTTACCACAAATTGATGTTCTAGTGCTAGTACCTGAGTGAAACTCCCGGACAGGCCCCCATTAAATGAGACGGGAAAATGAAGGAGTGTAGATGTTCGGCAGTCCTCCTAATGGCTGGTGTCAATGCTTATCACATTTAGAAAAAAAAAGATAGACTGCTTGGCTGTTATCTGTGGTAAAGTAAGGGAAGACATGCAAAACACATAGTATGAACAATGAAACTTTAATTAAATGGAAAATAAGTTATGAACAAAAAGAATCCCTTGGCTATGTACAGTGCAAACAAACAAGTCAAAAAACATAACATAAAAATTAAGAACAGGGATGAATTACTTTAGGAATAATATAAAGACAAAATGAAATAAACAGGTGCTGAGAATAAAGTGCTAGCTGAGAAACATCCACCTGATGGACAGGGCGTATATCAGTTAGTTGTTTTCTGCTTGAGCACACAAGATATTCTAACTTCAATGACTGGTTCAAGCCCAGACATTGACTAGGTAAAGGGCGCTGAGGTGCAGAGGTGCAGGTGTGCAATTGGTGGGTCACCAATCAGAAGCAGGCAGGCTGGAATGGTAGTTTGCTGGATGACGACGGTGGCGAGCCGGCATGGAGGGAGTGTGGAGTAGGGGGGGAGTTTAAGGTACATTTGCCTCCTGGTCAAAACGTTTTGTGCTACTGGTAGACATATCTTGAAGGTAGCATCTTATTCTTGTACATATATATATATAAGTAACTTTATGTAGGGAAGAGCAGGCTCAATCTCTCTTGAAAGAGATTATCGTCACAACATATATATATGCGAACAAGCCTGAATGGTCCCCAGGACTATATGCAACTGAAAACCCACACCCCAGAAGTGACTCGAACTCATACTGCCAGGAGCAACGCAACTGGTATCTACAGGACGCCTTTAATCCGCTTGACCATCAAGACTGGACAATAAGGAAGTGATAGCCAAAGCTATTTGAACCACTTCCCCGCTGGCTTTCAGATGGTAATCTTGGTCATAGCATTTTATTAAATCACCTCATTCTTTGGAGCAACACGTGAGGAACACAAATGCGAACAAGCCTGAATGGTCCCCAGGACTATATGCAACTGAAAACTCACACCCCAGAAGTGACTCGAACCCATACTGCCAGCAACAATGCAACTGGTATCTACAGAACGCCTTAATCCGCTTGACCATCACGACCGGACAATAAGGAAGTGATAGCCAAAGCTATTTGAACCACTTCCCCGCCGGCACTCGGATGGTAATCTTGGGCATAGCATTCTATCATAGCACTTCCTTATTGTCCGGTCATGATGGTCAAGATGGTAATTTTAGGCATAGCTTTATATCATAGCACATGATAAAATGTGCTAAGAGGGTGAAAATAAAAATAAGGGTGAACAGGTTCAGGTGGCAGCTCCTTAGAGCCACCTTTTTTGCAACTAATAGAAAGATTGTATGTGTGTTGGGTGAGTGTGTGTGTCAGTGTGTGTTTGATTGAATGTTTGTGTGTGTGTGTGTGTGTGTGTGTGTGTGTGTGTGTGTGTGTGTGTGTGTGTGTGTGTGTGTGTGTGTGTGTGTGTGTGTGTGCGTGTGTTTATCTGCTTTTTTATTTACTATATGTGCTGTAGGATCCAGCTGTTAGCTCTTTGACCCCGCCTTCCTAAGCGTCTGTTGTCTAAAACACTGACTCCCGGCCAGTTTGGCTCAGTCTATAGATATATATTACATGCCAAAACCATTAGCAGCGTCAAAGTGTTATACGACAAAGAGTACTGGGAAGACGGGAAACCACGAGCGTGGCTCTCATCCTGTAACTACACTTAGGTAATTACACACATGCAGGTCCTTGCAAGAGAATGAGCATCACTCGATGATCGTAGTTCAAAGGGCCTGGGTTCTATTCCCGGTCGAGACCGAAGCAAAAGAGCACAGTTTCTTTCACCTGATGGGCCTGTTCACCTTGCAGTACGTAGGTACCTGTTAGCTGCTACGGGTTACATTCTGGGGATATCATCACCTCACCCAAATGCAGGTATATGAGCCAATGTTGTTTCAGGCATGAGTTCAGTCATAAGTTGTGGATAAAGAAAGTCTTTGAAATGCATCGTTAAACGCCTGGAAAGAGATGTTGTTGTCTTGCCTATATACTGAGTTTTTTTTAGGCTTACAGTCCCCAAGAGGGCATTTGAAGGCATAGTCGACATTTGTCTCTTTTAGAGCGTTCTGCTCCGTGTCTGGAGAGTTTCTCATGAGTAGGCTGGCCTACTCATGAGAAGATGAGAAACTCTCCAGACACGGAGCAGAACGCTCTAAAAGAGACAAACGTCGTCTATGCCTTCAAATGCCCTCATGGGGACTGTAAGCCTCAAAAAACTCAGTATATAGGCAAGACAACAACATCTCTTTCCAGGCGTTTAACGATGCATAAGCAACAAGGCTCCATTAAGGAACATATATTCTCTTCCCACAACCAAACCATCACCAGAGAAATCTTAACAAACAACACAGAAATCATTGATAGATACAGCGACAGCAGGCGGCTTGACATCTGCGAGGCACTACACATCAAGAAGTCAACACCATTAATCAACAGCCAATTAATGCACAACTATATTCTACCCACTTCAAGACTCCGCTCCAATGTAGAAACATCAAGAAAAATGGGCCAATAGGCCTTCTGCAGTTCTATCTTTACCCAACTTCTATCTATACCCATTGTTTTGTACCCCACTATTCTGTACCCCGTATTGTATATCATCACCTCACCCAAATGCAGGTATAAGAGCCAATGTTGTTTCAGGCATGAGTTCAGTCATAAGTTGTGGATAAACTAAAGCCTTTGAAAATGTAATAAGTTTTACGAAACGCGCTCAAGTGTCGCGTCAGACTAAGAAATAAAGAATGAATTTGGAGAATTGATTTTTAATTTACCGTCATCAGTAAAAACAAACATAAGGAAAATTGAGAAAATTCGTGTTAGAATTATTAATCTTACTTTTTCGGTCATATTTAATAACATATGTCTACAGAAAGACTGCTACCAAAATATACTAATATATTATATATATATATATATATAATATATATATATATATATATATATATATATATATATATATATATATATATATATGTCGTACCTAGTAGCCAGAACGCACTTGTCAGCCTACTATGCAAGGCCCGATTTGCCTAATAGGCCACGTTTTCATGAATTAATTGTTTTTCGACTACCTAATCTACCTAACCTAACCTAACTTTTTCGCCTACCTAACCTAACCTAACCTATAAAGATAGGTTAGGTTAGGTTAGGTAGGGTTGGTTAGGTTCGGTCATATATCTACGTTAATTTAACTCCAATAAAAAAAAATGACCTCATACATAATGAAATGGGTAGCTTTATCATTTCGTAAGAAAAAAATTAGAGAAAATATATTAATTCAGGAAAACTTGGCTTATTAGGCAAATCGGGCCTTGCATAGTAGGCCAAAGAGTGAGTTCTGGCTACTAGGTACGACATATATATATATATATATATATATATATATATATATATATATATATATATATATATATATATATGCAAACAAGCCTGAATGGTCCCCAGGACTAGATACAACTGAAAACTCACACCCCAGAAGTGACTCGAACCCATACTCCCAGGAGCAACGCAACTGGTATGTACAGGGATGCCTTAAACCACTTGACCATCACGACCGGACATAAGGAAGTGATAGCCGAGGCTATATGAACCACTTCCCCGCCGGCACTCGGATGGTAATCTTGGGCATAGCATTTTATCAAATCACCTCATTTTTTGGGGCAACACGTGAGGAACACAAATGCAAACAAGCCTGAATGGTCCCCAGGACTAGATACAACTGAAAACTCACACCCCAGAAGTGACTCGAACCCATACTCCCAGGAGCAACGCAACTGGTATGTACAGGGATGCCTTAAACCACTTGACCATCACGACCGGACATAAGGAAGTGATAGCCGAGGCTATATGAACCACTTCCCCGCCGGCACTCGGATGGTAATCTTGGGCATAGCATTTTATCAAATCACCTCATTTTTTGGGGCAACACGTGAGGAACACAAATGCAAACAAGCCTGAATGGTCCCCAGGACTAGATACAACTGAAAACTCACACCCCAGAAGTGACTCGAACCCATACTCCCAGGAGCAACGCAACTGGTATGTACAGGGATGCCTTAAACCACTTGACCATCACGACCGGACATAAGGAAGTGATAGCCGAGGCTATATGAACCACTTCCCCGCCGGCACTCGGATGGTAATCTTGGGCATAGCATTTTATCAAATCACCTCATTTTTTGGGGCAACACGTGAGGAACACAAATGCAAACAAGCCTGAATGGTCCCCAGGACTAGATACAACTGAAAACTCACACCCCAGAAGTGACTCGAACCCATACTCCCAGGAGCAACGCAACTGGTATGTACAGGGATGCCTTAAACCACTTGACCATCACGACCGGACATAAGGAAGTGATAGCCGAGGCTATATGAACCACTTCCCCGCCGGCACTCGGATGGTAATCTTGGGCATAGCATTTTATCAAATCACCTCATTTTTTGGGGCAACACGTGAGGAACACAAATGCAAACAAGCCTGAATGGTCCCCAGGACTAGATACAACTGAAAACTCACACCCCAGAAGTGACTCGAACCCATACTCCCAGGAGCAACGCAACTGGTATGTACAGGGATGCCTTAAACCACTTGACCATCACGACCGGACATAAGGAAGTGATAGCCGAGGCTATATGAACCACTTCCCCGCCGGCACTCGGATGGTAATCTTGGGCATAGCATTTTATCAAATCACCTCATTTTTTGGGGCAACACGTGAGGAACACAAATGCAAACAAGCCTGAATGGTCCCCAGGACTAGATACAACTGAAAACTCACACCCCAGAAGTGACTCGAACCCATACTCCCAGGAGCAACGCAACTGGTATGTACAGGGATGCCTTAAACCACTTGACCATCACGACCGGACATAAGGAAGTGATAGCCGAGGCTATATGAACCACTTCCCCGCCGGCACTCGGATGGTAATCTTGGGCATAGCATTTTATCAAATCACCTCATTTTTTGGGGCAACACGTGAGGAACACAAATGCAAACAAGCCTGAATGGTCCCCAGGACTAGATACAACTGAAAACTCACACCCCAGAAGTGACTCGAACCCATACTCCCAGGAGCAACGCAACTGGTATGTACAGGGATGCCTTAAACCACTTGACCATCACGACCGGACATAAGGAAGTGATAGCCGAGGCTATATGAACCACTTCCCCGCCGGCACTCGGATGGTAATCTTGGGCATAGCATTTTATCAAATCACCTCATTTTTTGGGGCAACACGTGAGGAACACAAATGCAAACAAGCCTGAATGGTCCCCAGGACTAGATACAACTGAAAACTCACACCCCAGAAGTGACTCGAACCCATACTCCCAGGAGCAACGCAACTGGTATGTACAGGGATGCCTTAAACCACTTGACCATCACGACCGGACATAAGGAAGTGATAGCCGAGGCTATATGAACCACTTCCCCACCGGCACTCGGATGGTAATCTTGGGCATAGCATTTTATCAAATCACCTCATTTTTTGGGGCAACACGTGAGGAACACAAATGCAAACAAGCCTGAATGGTCCCCAGGACTAGATACAACTGAAAACTCACACCCCAGAAGTGACTCGAACCCATACTCCCAGGAGCAACGCAACTGGTATGTACAGGGATGCCTTAAACCCCTTGACCATCACGACCGGACATAAGGAAGTGATAGCCGAGGCTATATGAACCACTTCCCCGCCGGCACTCGGATGGTAATCTTGGGCATAGCATTTTATCAAATCACCTCATTTTTGGGGCAACATGTGAGGAACACAAATGCAAACAAGCCTGAATGGTCCCCAGGACTAGATACAACTGAAAACTCACACCCCAGAAGTGACTCGAACCCATACTCCCAGGAGCAACGCAACTGGTATGTACAGGGATGCCTTAAACCACTTGACCATCACGACCGGACATAAGGAAGTGATAGCCGAGGCTATATGAACCACTTCCCCGCCGGCACTCGGATGGTAATCTTGGGCATAGCATTTTATCAAGTCACCTCATTTTTTGGGGCAACACGTGAGAAACACAAATGCGAATGAAAACTGGTTTAAGGCGTCTTGTACATACCAGTTGCGTTGCTCCTGGGAGTATGGGTTCGAGTCACTTCTGGGGTGTGAGTTTACATTCGCATATAGTCCTGGGGACCATTCAGGCTTGTTCGCATTTGTGTTCCTCACGTGTGCCCCAAAGAATGAGGTGATTTGGTAAAATGCTATGCTCAAGATAACCATCCGAGTGCCGGCGGTGAGGTGGTTCAAATATCTTCGGCTATCACCTCATTATGTACGGTCGTGATGGTCAAGTGGTTTAAGGCGTCTTGTACATACCAGTTGCGTTGCTCCTGGGAGTATGGGTTCGAGTCACTTCTGGGGTGTGAGTTTTCATTCGCATATAGTCCTGGGGACCATTCAGGCTTGTTCGCATTTGTGTTCCTCACGTGTGCCCCAAAGAATGAGGTGATTTGGTAAAATGCTATGCCCAAGATAACCATCCGAGTGCCGGCGGTGAGGTGGTTCAAATAGCTTCGGCTATCACCTCATTATGTCCGGTCGTGATGGTCAAGTGGTTTAAGGCGTCTTGTACATACCAGTTGCGTTGCTCCTGGGAGTATGGGTTCGAGTCACTTCTGGGGTGTGAGTTTTCATTCGCATATACTCCTGGGGACCATTCAGGCTTGTTCGCATTTGTGTTCCTCACGTGTGCCCCAAAGAATGAGGTGATTTGGTAAAATGCTATGCCCAAGATAACCATCCGAGTGCCGGCGGTGAGGTGGTTCAAATAGCTTCGGCTATCACCTCATTATGTCCGGTCGTGATGGTCAAGTGGTTTAAGGCGTCTTGTACATACCAGTTGCGTTGCTCCTGGGAGTATGGGTTCGAGTCACTTCTGGGGTGTGAGTTTTCATTCGCATATAGTCCTGGGGACCATTCAGGCTTTTTCGCATATATATATATATATATATATATATATATATATATATATATATATATATATATATATATATATATATATATATATATACATAATGAAATGGGTAGCTTTATAATTTCATAAGAAAAAAATTAGAGAAAATATATTAATTCAGGAAAACTTGGCTTATTAGGCAAATCGGGCCTTGCATAGTAGGCTGAGAAGTGCATTCTGGCTACTAGGTACGACATATATATATATATATATATATATATATATATATATATATATATATATATATATATATATATATATATATATATATATATATAAATATATATATATATATATATATATATATATATATATATATATATATATATATATATATATAAATATATATATATATATATATATATATATATATATATATATATATATATATATATATATATATATATATATATATATATATATGTGAGAAAGCTGCATGAACGCGCAAGCCATATATCACTAAGAACTCTTTGACCCGACCAGGATTCGAACCCATGCCGTCCAGGATCACCCCTAAACGTACACAGTACCGTGACCAGACGATCATTGGTGCGGTGGTCACGGTACTGTGTACGTTTAGGGGTGATCCTAACGTTTATGGGTTCGAATCCTGGTCGGGTCAAAGAGTTCTTAGTGATATATATATATATATATATATATATATATATATATATGAGTGCATTACCAGAATTTTGCTGACATTCTGGTTTTCCTTTCCGTAGACTCTATTTTATATCAACTCTTCACAATTTTGCATGTACTAAGAGAGTAAGAGACTATAATGTTTTTCATCATAATAGAATTCCATAATACAATTTAGAAAGAAAATTATTCGCTAAATTAAATTCCCACAAAGAATTTTTTGACGAATATTACAAACATTTCTGACAAATAATTGTCTTAAACATTTGAATTCTTTAGACTAGAGTGAACTCCGTTTACACCGTCGTCGTTGTGGCATAAATTACCATTCGGTCAATAGGAACACGTCGCGCTAATTGGGCTGTAAATGTTGTTAAGTGTAATTAGCTTGCAAAATACATTTACCTACGGTAATAACGCATTGCAACTGGCCAGAGGGCGAGAGCCGAGATAATGGAGGATGTGAATTGGAAATGAATGACTAAAGGTCACCTATCCTGAATAGAGGACTCAGCTCACCTATCCGTGGGATAGAGGCTTCAGTTCACCTTTTAAAGTAAGGCTAAAAAAAATGGACTGTCAGTCAGCTCATGAATTATTCTCTAGACCCCTAATGGATGTTAATCCTAAAGAGTCTGATATTGGCTATGATTTAGCATGCCCCCCCCCAATTGAGCAACCTGTCAGGCTCCCAATGATCCGCAATATATTGGCAGGGACATCATATAATTTTTTCATTTGCACACGACAATAATGGATTCACTGTAAAGATCGACACTATACCTACAAACTAGGACTAACCCAGAGAAAATCTTTCCACCAACATCAAAATAATCGAAAGTATCAGTAAAACATAGCAAAAGTACTTCATATCAATCACTCATTCAACTATCTATAGCCTATGCGATGAAGAGAGTACCTCCTGTTTATACTTAACCAGTTTGCCCATAAGAATCTGTTAAAACAGGTTAACCATGCTTCTCAAGATCATTCCTGTCTAGGGCTATATATTGCTGTCGCATTTTGTATTAACTTCTAGTTTGAAAATACAAAGTTGGACTTAACAAACTGGTATCACGTCCATCATAGCCCATATCACAAAGGATATAGTAATTAGGAACAAATAACAAAAATGAGTTAAAGGGGTTAAAAAACGTCCTAGTACATTCTTAAAATATGATAAATAGTATCGAAGACAGAGAAATATGGATTTCATATAAAAATAATATATTGTAATATTGTATAATGAGGAATATCATTTTATCTTTAGCTTATATAATATTGACATAAGTTAAAGCAATGAGAGCAATAAAGTTGACAATAACATGAAGAGGAAAACTTTTCAAAAGCCCTTGGAAGTGTATTACATTGTCTACAGGACCCATGTGCATGTGTTACAGTAGATGGACCCTATTGTATTGTCATATAAAGCGCAGTTTGAGTCTGTGTTTGAACAACCAGGAGTACATGAGTATCCTCCAAAGGTTCAGAGCTAGTCTATTTCCTAAATGAGTAAACGCTGAAGTGGGACGATCAATTTAGACTTTGGAAGAGACGAGTGTGAGTGTGTCAGAGTCCATGCTAATTTTAGGTTGCGCTTAGAATTTACTCTCGTGTTTGCTGTGATTGGTTAGCTCGACACGGTTGAAAACAGAGTGAGATCGATAGTTTAATGGTGAGAGACAAGTTAATCAACAAATGCTGGACCCAGAGCACCCGTCTTTTGTCGGTCCATCTGTATCCTAGAATTAGATTATGCTCACACATCTTCCAGAATTATGGTAATTATAGAATTATAGTTATCCAGTAGTACACCAATTTTAAAGTTCTGTTTTTAATGAAAAAGTGATAGGGCATGACAAAAAGAATTTATAGCAGAATAACCATAAATCAAACAAACATTCAGACCAACAATAAGCAACTTAAGCCTAGGCATGGGTCAATCTGCTCCCTTGTTCATTTCTTCCTTGGTCTGTGTTCTTTCTTCCTCGTCGCATCTTGAGCGCCGTATTGATCATGCAACACCAACCACAAGCAATCCGAGGGATGGGCCAAGTCTTTCATAAACTTATTCCCAAAGTTTACTAACAACAAATCGGAGAGATAATGGCTATAATTGGTCATTCACTGGCAATCAGGATAGCTACCTTGGTACTGGTATATATTTCAGAGAAACAACACGCGAGAAGGGCTATTCAATATTAATATTTAACAGTTGATGATCGTTTGGTATAGCAGTCAAGTAACTGTATGTGGTGATGTCCTCTGGTGGCCAGGAAGGGGGGGGGTGTGAACATCGAACACGACATGCATGGGAGTGTCAAACGTCCGCTTATCATACGTAATATATTGATTGCTGTATGATGAGTCGGGAGCAATTGGGCCACTTTGGTCCCCACAGCAACGCCTAGTCAACGTCACCTGCGTTAATTTAACTTGGAATTGCCGTTAGTAACGTTGAATCTTCGTCGAGGCAAGGGCATTCGTGGGTATTAGGCCAAAAATGGGTAACACATTGGTGATGCCTTAGGTGGGTGGGTGAGCTGGAGAAGGGGTGAAAGACATTATCCTGCAGTTTGCAAGACAGGCAACAGACATAGTTTTTTTTAAGAATGTGCAATTGTTTGTAGGTTACAAGTAGCAACAAATTATTCATCATTGATTCCGCACTAACACCTGGTGTCTTTCTGTGAACTGAACTATGTTTCAAGTTGCTTTCCTGGTGTTGTTCCGCTGCAGAGGAACGGAATCTCACAGCTCTAGAGGGGGCACAGAATCAAAGGAGCAATGTTCACAGTATACAAGATACAGGGAAATAAGGGACACGCTCATGAACCCTCAATTTTAAAAATGACAGAAAATGTATCAGCATATATGCAGCAAGAGAGCTAGAAGCAAGGTGGGAAAGCGGTGATTAAAGATGATTCCATACCTGTCTTCAAGACAGGTATGATTTCATACCTGTCTTTGAAGGAAAATGTTCAAAACACCAAGGAGATTGAATATCAAAGACTGGTACTA
>WNGS01006561.1:21736-32615 GCA_020271785.1 Procambarus virginalis | reverse complement strand
TAGGAAAAACAGTGCAAGGTATGATGACCAAGTCATATTGAAATGCAAAGAGGCTGAAGAGAGATTTATTCCAACAATAAAGGAAAAAAGCAGGAGGGAATATAATAACCCATGGTTTAATAGACAATGTCAGGAAGCAAAGGTGAGAAGCAGGAGGGAGTGGAGGAAGTACAGAAGACAAAGGACAGAGGACAACAGGATTAGATGTAACAGAGCTAGGAATGATTACATTAACATAAGACGAATGTCGGAAAGAAATTATGAGAATGATATTGCAGTCAAAGCGAAAAAGCAACCTAAATTACTACATAGCCATATAAGAAGGAAGATGTCGGTAAATGACCAAGTGACAAGACTGAGGAAAACAGAAGGGGCATATACAGAAAGCGACAAGGAAATCTGCGAGGTACTGAATGCAAATTTCCATGGAGTGTTCACAACCGAGCCTGAGCAGCTCCCATTGTTAGAAGCGATTACCCTAAATGACAGACTATCAGACATAGAGGTGACAGCAGAGGAGGTAATGAAACAGTTGACAACACTGGATGCAAACAAAGCTGTTGGACCAGACAAAGTATCACCGTGGATACTTAAAGAGGCAGCGCAGGCTCTCAGTGTGCCTCTGGCAATGATCTTTAATGAGTCACTTATGTCGGGAGAATTGCCCAGTTGCTGGAAGGAGGCAAATGTCGTACCGATTTTCAAGAAAGGTGACAGGGAGGAGGCACTTAACTACAGACCCGTATCATTGACAAGCATCCCCTGCAAAATACTTGAAAGAATAATTAGGCTAAGACTTGTTGAGCACCTGGAGAGCATTGGGTTTGTAAACAAGCACCAACATGGTTTCTGGACAGGGAAATCATGCCTAACAAACCTTTTAGAATTCTATGATAAAGTAACAAGGATAAGGCAGGACAGAGAAGGCTGGGCAGACTGCATATTTCTTGACTGCCAAAAGGCCTTTGATACAGTACCGCACATGAGACTGCTATACAAACTTGAGAGGCAGGCAGGAGTAAGCGGAAAGGCCCTAGAATGGGTGAAGAACTACCTAACAGGAAGGAGCCAGAGGGTAATGGTAAGGGGCGAGAAGTCGGACTGGAGAACAGTAACAAGTGGAGTACCTCAAGGATCGGTGCTGGGACCAATCCTCTTTCTAATTTACGTAAATGACATGTTTACAGGAGTGGAGTCATACATGTCAATGTTTGCGGATGACGCAAAATTAATGAGAAGAGTTGTGACAGACGAGGATTGTAGGATCCTCCAAGAGGACTTAAACAGGTTGCAGAGATGGTCAGGGAAATGGCTACTGGAGTTTAACACCAGTAAATGTAAAGTTATGGAAATGGGATCAGGTGATAGGAGACCAAAGGGACAGTACACAATGAAGGGGAACAGCCTACCTGTAACGATTCGAGAAAGAGATCTGGGAGTGGATGTGACACCTAATCTAACTCCTGAGGCACATATAAATAGGATAACGACAGCAGCGTACTCTACACTGGCGAAAATTAGAACTTCATTCAGAAACCTAAATGAGGAGGCTTTTAGGGCGCTTTACACTGCATACGTGAGACCCGTCTTAGAGTATGCCGCGCCATCATGGAGCCCCCACCTGAAGAAACACATAAGGAAACTGGAGAAGGTTCAGAGGTTTGCGACGAGGCTTGTCCCAGAGTTACGAGGGAAGGGATATGAAGAGCGACTGAAGGAACTGAACCTTACGACACTAGAGAAAAGAAGGGAGAGAGGAGATATGATAGGGACATATAAAATACTCAGGGGAATTGACAAAGTGGAAATAGATGAAATGTTCACACGTAATAATAACAGAACGAGGGGACATGGGTGGAAACTGGAAACTCAGATGAGTCACAGAGATGTTAGGAAGTTTTCTTTTAGTGTGAGAGTAGTGGAAAAATGGAATGCACTTGGGGAACAGGTTGTGGAAGCAAATACTATTCATACTTTTAAGACTAGGTATGATAGGGAAATGGGACAGGAGTCATTGCTGTAAACAACCGATAGCTGGAAAGGCGGGATCTAAGAGTCAATGCTCGATCCTGCAAGCACAAATAGGTGAGTACAAATAGGTGAGTACACACACACACACACACACACACACACACACAGTGTGAGGTAAAATAGTATCAAATTCTTGTTCAGGATATTATATATCTTTAAAATCTCAGCGTGGCTCATTGGGTAGAAGTACCGCTACGGGAACTAGGGACACACTCACGCACGCACGCACGCGCACACGCACCCCACACCCCAATTTATAATAATGGTCAGCGCCTATAAGTATACCAACATGTGTGAGGCAGTCAGAATTTATTTTGTGATCTGCTAGCCTCATGCGGTTTCGTTAAGATATCTCGCAGTGCGAGCTAGTCCTGTGGCCTGCAGGTCTGAAGGAAGTTTATCTACTACTACCGCTTGTATTGGACTAGTGGAAGATCCAAGTCTCACTAACACCTTGACTACTTGGTATTCACGAGGTCCACTATTAGTCAAGAACCCAGAAATATTCAGTCTCAGACTTTTGGCAGGTTTTTAATTTCAAGTGCTCGACTAATTGTTGCGTGATAAAGGTTTTCTGTGATCCTTGATCAAAGAGACCTCTAGTGTTAACTCTAGATTTCCTGTCTATTAGTTTTAGTTGAGCTGTAGGCAGAGTGGTATTATTGCCTGACTCAGTAGCTGGTACACTTATTTCTTGATGTACCTTGCAATATTGTACTGTGGTAGAATTAATAGAATTCTCCCCAGGTGTCACAGATTGGTAGAAATTTTTCTACATAAGGCATAATGATGTACACCTTTGTGGCATCTACTGCATAACCGTAGCTGCACAACACATTTACTGGGTTCATGAGAACCCATGCACTTGGTGCATCTGTGTAATTCTTGGAGTTGTTTAATCCTGGTATAAAGTTAGGATAAACAGTGCATTTGTAGGTGAAATGTTCTCGATCACAGAACAGACACCTTCTCTCTCTGACTGAATTTGTCCTTTTAGTAGACACATCAGTTGCAGTGTCAGAGGGAGATACAGAATAAATACCTACACTACCACTCCCTTTTCCAGTGGATGGAGTAGTCTTAGGCTTGGATTTATTGGATTTATTCAAAGTCAATTTGGTTTTGACTGAGTTGTCAATGTTAGGTGGTTTAGACTCAGGTTTAATCTTATCATGAGTCTTCAACCTGTTAACTGTTATTCTCAGCCCCTCGAATATTTGCTCGAGAGTGAGAAACTCGGTTTTATAATGTGAGCAGATTTCTGCTAAGATATTTTGAGGCAATTTCCTCTGCAAAAGTAACTTGATTGACCATTCTGAGGCTGGTACATCAACTTTAGTACCTAAGGCCTTCACTAGAGACTCTGCTTCTAGCCTGAAGCTTTGAAGTGAGTCTGGTTTGTTACTTGGTGCATTCAGATCTAGCAATTGGTAATAAAGGTTAGCTATACTTAATTCCTGGTTGCAATAATTCAACTTCAGTAGCTTTATAGCTTCCACATAATTAGTCTCAGTGAGAGCTAAGTTATTTATGACCTTTTTAGCCTCCCCTTTGAGAAGACTAATCAGGAATGAGAATTTGGAAACTGGGTCAAGATAAGACCTGTTATGGATATGAACTCAAATGAAGTCCAAAATGTATCCCAATTTTCTTCATCCAGCCCTGCAAATGTAGGTAAGTTTAAAGTAGGTAGACGAACCTCAGGTAATTGATTACTGGATTGAGACATAGTAGTATTTGTATTGGATTGATGGTTTACTATACTGGATAGTACATCAAGTTCATCTTGAGTCTCATCTTCATACTGGGAAATATTTGCTATAATTTGATCTAGTTCCTCAAGATCAGTTTCATTGGCATTAAGATAAGACTGGCTTGCATGAGTAACTTATCTTAACTTCATGAGTTAAGATAAGACTGACTTGCAGATTTAACTTGATCAAATTTAAGATTAGCTACTCTCACTGATGTTTCTAGTAGATAGTAATCAATGGGAGTAGCTTTAGACAAGCCATCAGACTTATTAATTAGCCTAGTTAAATGACCTTTGAGGCCAATATAGGTTCTCCTTAATTGCTCAGGAGTAGCCACGTTAGCTTTAAGTCCAAATTTCATAGGACTTGATTGAATATTACTAATGAAGCTGGGATACTTGTTCATTAGTTGATAATTAATATTGAGTATAGCCTGAACTAATTCTGGCTAAATTAAACTTTACCTCACTTTGAGGTTAAATGTCCCTACCTAACAATATGTAGCTAAAGATTTTGAGTGGTGCTTGCATGTCACCATTAACTTTCGTCCGGCTAGCTCATCTTTATCACCATTAGATGTAATGGTGATCATACAGCAACACTCAAAACCACACACAAAAATAATGAGTACACAAATAATTAATATGGGTACACTCTAATCAGAGTTACTGTAATGTTGAATCCCACCCTTGGTAGGGTCAGCACAAAAATGTATAATGTATGTACTACTCATTAGTACAGGACTAGTTGTAAGAATTTCTTGGATTGTATCCAGTTCGAAGAGACCAAAATGTTGTTTTGGTTTCTGAGAACGGATATAGTTTAATGTTAATTGGTATGTATCCGGTTCGATAAGGACCAAAATGTTGGGTATCTGGGGCTTGAACTCAGAAATTAAATTATTTTATTATTGTATTGAAATAAATCGAAGGACCACCCACTTTTGAGCAGGAGGGATAACGAATAATAGTGATCATCAGAATGACACTAGAGAACCAGTGTCTATGGAAACTAATTCAATGAATAATCACTTGAAAATAATGAAGACTGTATTATTAATTAAAGCCAAAGCCTCAAATATCAACATTGGGGGGTTATTTCTAGAAGTTCATATATATCTAGGAACCAGTGTGGTTCGTCACTAGTTCATTGTTGGGTTAATAACATGAGAAATCTAAACTACAATAGATTCAAATATATGGCAACTCAAATTATGAATATTAAAGATCATTAATCACTGAGCATAAACACTAAGCACAGTTAGAGCATAAACATTAATTACCAAATCTGGCAATAATTATTCAATGTAAAGATTCTATATGAATTATCTAAAAATCAATAATCAGGTTGAATAAATTTGTACGAAAAATGTGTCTTAGCTGTAAGACGATTTCTATAACGCCAGTTCATCATTCGTCCTCGTGGTCACAGAATCCCAATAGAGAAAGAACCCGAGGTAAATAACACGACTGATGAGAACCTTGCTGGCACCTCGTATACACGCTGCAATCAAAAGAATTTAAGTAGCAATTGATTCGGCTACGAATTATTTCAAGTATTCATGAAACTGAGAAAACTAAAGAATTTTACTAACTTTGTGTGGTTATTGATCACACATCCTAACGACAGACTACTCATAAATATACAATCTCGAGTGATGCATCAAACCAGAAATATATACTTAACATGAGCGTATTAAATACTGAAGTCTGCCGAGATCGCGTCAGTCGGTCCCAAGCGTTCACTGCTGTGCACACGTAATTTCGGGTCGTGGCTTCAATTGTTGACATGTTATTAATTGGCAAAGCACTGCCGAACACGTGGGGAAGTAATTGGTGACTATTAAGGGAGTTTCAACGTAATTCTTGTTGGCAAACTCTTCAGTCACACCACCACGCGCGCGTCTCTCTGCTCGTCAGAGCTGCCTCGTGAGTAAGTAAGTAAGTAATGGCGTCTCCTCCCTCAACCAGCTCTCCTACCTTGAGGCTACCTTGAGGTGCTTCCGGGGCTTAGCGCCCCCGCGGCCCAGTCATCGACCAGGCCTCCTGGTTGCTGGACTGATCAACCAGGCTGTTGGACGCGGCTGCTCGCAGCCTGACGTATGAGTCACAGCCTGGTTGATCAGGTATCCTTTGGAGGTGCTTATCCAGTTCTCTCTTGAACACTGTGAGGGGTTTGCCAGTTATGCCCCTTATGTGTAGTGGAACCGTGTTGAACAGTCTCGGGCCCCTGATGTTGATAGAGTTCTCTCTCAGAGTACCAGTTGCACCTCTGTTTTTCAACGGGGGTATTCTGCACATCCTGCCATGTCTTCTGGTCTCATGTGATGTTATTTCTGTTTGCAGGTTTGGGACCAGCCCCTCTAATATTTTCCATGTGTAAATTATTATGTATCTCTCCCGCCTGCGCTCAAGGGAGTACAGATTTAGGCTCTTTAGTCTGTCCCAATAGTTTAGATGTTTTACCGAGTGGATTCTAGCAGTAAAGGATCTCTGCACGCTCTCCAGGTCAGCAATTTCTCCAGCTTTGAAAGGGGCTGTCATTATGCAGCAGTACTCCACTCTAGAGAGCACCAGCGTTTTGAAAAGTATCATCATCGGTATAGCATCTCTAGTGTGAAAAGTTCTTGTTATCCAACCCGTCATTTTTCGTACAGTTGTGACGGCCACTTTATTGTGTTCTTTAAAGGTAAGGTCTTCCGACATGAGTACACCCAGATCCTTTACATTGCCTTTTCGTATTCTCTCGCATTCACCACAGAAATTATTAATCACGAATTATTCTTTTCCGCGCAATTATGGATGAAATGCAATAATAGGAACTGGATTGCAATTATAGGGATTTAATAATTATCATATTCTCGATAAATGATCTCTAGCGAGAAATGGAGATGATATTTATACTCTCCAGAGCATTCGATCGTAACAGAATAAAAACTGTTACTAAATAATTTCAATTAATAACTCTCGGTTTTACATGATCGGGAGTCATATTATCAGCAATAGGCTCAGATTAAATTATATTAACACTACCGTTAGTGGTATTAATAACTTCTGTAATTAGTGTAATGATGATGATTTATTATAATACAATAGTAGATGATAAGTGTTGGAAATTTCCAACACTTATTTCCCAGTATCTTGTATACCGTGAACATTTCTCCTTTGATTCTCTGCCCCCTCTAGAACTGTGAGAATCCGCTCCTCTGTTGTGGAAACAGGAAAGCAACTTGAAACCTAATTAATACAGTTGACATAAAGACACCAGGTGTTAGTGCGGAATCAATGATGAATAACTTGTTACTAACTTATAACCTGTAAACAATTGCAAATTCTTAAAAAAAAACTATTTCCTTTGCCTGTCTTGCAAACTGCAGGAGAATATCTTACACCCCTTCTTCAGCTTACCCACCCATCTAAGGCATTACCTAATTGATACCCATTGGGCCTAATACCCACGAATGCCCTTGTTCGACGTAGATAACGGCAATTCGTTATCAACGTTAATAACGACAATTCAACGTTATTAACGGCAATTCAACGTTAAATTAACACGGGTGACGTTGACTAGGCGTTGCTGTTAGACAAAGTGGCCCAATTGCGCCCGACTCACCAGACTGCAATCAAGATATTCTTAGATAAGCGGCGTTTGAACTCCGATGATGCGTGTTTGATGTTCACTTCACCCCCCCCCCCCTGGCCACCAGAGGACACCACCACATACACAGTTACCTGACTGCTATACCAAGCGATCATCAATTGTTAAATATTAATAATGACTAACTCTTCAGTACAGTTTGCTTTCCTCTGTAACATGCCAGTACCTAGGTAGCTATCCTGATTGACAGTGAATGACCAATTATAGACCATTATCTCTCCGATTTGTTGTTTATAAACTTTGGGAATAAGTTTATGAAAGACTTGGCCCATCACTCGGATTACTTGTGGCTGGTGTTGCATGATCAATACGGCGCTCAAGGTGCAACGAGAAAGAAGGAACACAGACAATGAAGAAATGAAAAGGAGACAGATTGACCATGTTAGGCCTAAGGTTGCTCATTTAGGTCTAAGACATGTTGTTTGATTGATGGTTGTTCTGTTTTAACTATTTGTCATCACCTTATGTTTTCCTTTAGAAACAGAAACGCAAAAATTTGTACTACTGGATAACTATAATTATATAATTACTATAATTCTTGGAAGATATGTTGGAATAATTTTATTTAGGAAGAGATGGACCGACAACATGTGCTCTGGGTCCAGCACCTGTTGATTAACTTGTCTCTCACTATTAAACTATCAATCTCACTCTTCTTACACTTGTCGAGCCATCCAATCACAGCCAGCAAGAAAGTAAATTCTTAGCGCAACCTAAAATTAGCATGGACTCTGACACACACACGTCTCTTCTACAGTCTAAACCGATCGTCTACTCAAGCGTTTTATCATTTTGGGAGTAAACCAGCTCTGAACCTTCGGGATACTCCGATATTCTGGTTGTTCAAACACAGACTCAAACGGCGCTTTATATCACGATACAATAGAGTCCATCTAACTGTAACACATGCTTAGGGGTCTGTGGACAATTTAATACACGTTCAAGTGCTTTTGAAAGTTTCCTCTTCATGTGTTTTCAACTTTATTGCTCTCATCGCTTTAACTTAGGTCAATATTAAATAAGCAAAAGATAGAATGATATTCCACATTATGCAATATTAAATATTTTATTTTGATATGAAATAAATATTTCTCTGTCTTCGATACTATATATCATATTTTATGAATGTCTAGAGTTTTTGTTGGAACCCATTTTAACCCGTTTTTGTATTTTGTTCCTAATTACTATATCCTTGTGATATGGCTATGATGGACCTGATGCAGTTTGTTAAGTCCAACTTTGTATTTTCACAGCAGAAGTTAATACAAAATAAAACAACAATATATATATATATATATATATATATATATATATATATATATATATATATATATATATATATACATATATGTGAGAAAGCTGCATGAACGCGCAAGCCATATATCACTAACAACTCTTTGACCCGGCCAGGATTCGAACCCATGCCGTCCAGGATCACCCCTAAACGTACACAGTACCGTGACCACCGCACCAATGATCGTCTATAAGGATTGGTCAGTCTTGGCGCTTATTAACTAAGCTCCCTGACTGACCAACCCCCGACGACACTCATGGTTCCATTTGGGTACAGTTTTTCATCAAATTCGTGCATGCGCCAGAATTTCTGGCCCGTGCATGCGCCAGAATTTCTGGCCCGTGCATGCGCCAGAATTTCTGGCCCGTGCATGCGCCAGAATATATATATATATATATATATATATATATATATATATATATATATATATATATATATATATATATATATATATATATGTCGTACCTAGTAGCCAGAACGCACTTCTCAGCCTACTATGCAAGGCCCGATTTGCCTAATGAGCCAAGTTTTCATGAATTAATATATTTTCTCTAATTTTTTTCTTATGAAATGATAAAGCTACCCATTTCATTAGGTATGAGGTCAATTTTTTTTATTGGAGTTAAAATTAACGTAATTATATGACCGAACCTAACCAACCCTACCTAACCTAACCTAACCTATCTTTATAGGTTAGGTTAGGTTAGGTAGCCGAAAAAGTTAGGTTAGGTTAGGTTAGGTAGTCGAAAAACAATTAATTCATGAAAACTTGGTTTATTAGGCAAATCGGGCCTTGCATAGTAGGCTGAGAAGTGCGTTCTGGCTACTAGGTACGACATATATATATATATATATATATATATATATATATATATATATATATATATATATATATATTTATATATATAGCCTATACAAGAATGTTGAGAAGCTGGTTAACCTGTTGAACAGATTCTTAATAGACGACTGGTGGAAGTGTAAACTGAAGGTACTCTCTTGATCGCGTAGGCTATTGATAGTTGAATGAGTGTTTAATATGAAGTACTTCTGCTATGTCTTACTGCTATTGTCCATTATTTTGATGTTGGTGGACAAGATTTATCCGGTGATAGTCTAGTTTGTAGGTTTGATGTGATCTTTAATGAAGCCTTTATTGTTTGTGCAAATTTAAAAATAAAAGATATTATATCTTGCCAATATATTGAGATCATTGGGAGCTGACAGTCCTCAAGTGGGCATGCTAAAGCATAGCCAATATCAGACTCTTTTATTATTAAAATCCATTTGGGGTCTAGAGAATTATTCATGAGCTGACAGACAGTCCTTTTTTTTTATCTTTGATTTAAGAGATGAGCAGAAGCCTCTATTCAGGATAGGTGAGCTGAGTCCTCTATTCAGGATAGGTGACCTTTATCATTCATCCACTTTACTCCCTCACGGTATCTCGCCTCTGGTCAGTGCCATGCGATTATTACCGTAGGTAAATGTATTTCGCAAGCTAATTACACCTAACAGCGTTTACAGGCCAATTAGCGCGACGTGCTCCTATTGACCGGGTGGTAATTTATGCCACAACGACGACGGTGTAAACGGAGTTCACTCTAGTCTAAAGAATTCAAATGTTTAAGACAATTATTTGACTGAAATGTTTGTAATATTCGTTAGAAAAATTTCTTTGTGGGAATTAAATTTGGAGAATAATTTTTTTCCTAAATTGTATTATGGAATTGTATTATGATGAACGACATTATAGTCCTCTCTCTCTCTGGCTCTCTCTCTCAGTACATGCAAAATTGTGAAGAGTTGATTCAAAATACAGTCTACGGGAAAGAAAACCAGAATGTCAGTAAATTAAGGTTTGCTATTTTTTATACATATATCTTAGCTTGATCAGTGCCAAATGTTTCTAGATTCAGAAAGAAATGACAAACAAATGCGTTCTGGAAAACAATAGCAAAATTATTCGTGGGGGGGTCGTTTTGGCACCTTGTCATGTGGTACTTACATATAATATATAATATATATATATATATATATATATATATATATATAATATATAGATATATAATATATATGTCGTACCTAGTAGCCAGAACTCTCTTTTTGGCCTACTATGCAAGGCTCGATTTGCCTAATAAGCCAA
>WNGS01006561.1:0-10054 GCA_020271785.1 Procambarus virginalis | reverse complement strand
CGAGCAAAACGGAAGTCATGCGTGCTGAGGTACAGTATCTCTTGGCCATGACTGGCTACCCCCTGTGAGTCCCCCTGGGCCTCACCATGCATCCTGGTACCAAACCTCACGGCAAAATCCGTCTTTGCACGGATTATAGGAAGTTGAACAGGTGTCACCGTGAAGGATGCCTACCCAATACCTAGGATAGACGACATACTTGATGCCATTGGTAATGCCCGCTACCTGTCTCAGGTAGACTTACTCAAGGGCTATTACCAGATGAGCTTAACGGAGCGAGCTAAAGAACTGTCTGCCTTTATAACCCCTTTCGGCTTTTCAGGTACAACCGCCTTCCCTTTGGACTCTGCAATGCCCCGGCCACCTTTCAGAGAGCTGTCAACCGCGTCATCCAGGACTTGGACAACACCTACGCCTATTTGGATGATATCGTTGTAGCATCCAACACCTGGAGCGAACACCTGCTCCAGCTACAACGATTGTTCTACAAGCTCCTGAAAGCCGCCTCACCATCAATCTGGGCAAGTCCACCTACGCGAAAGGTAAAGTGCGGTACCTGGGTCATGTTATAGGGAGCGGCAGCCTGGCTCCGTTAAATATCCACATTCAAGCAATCCAACAGTATCCACAGCCTACTACCAGGAAGCAGCTCCTGCGCTTCCTTGGTCTTGCTTCCTATTACCGTAGGTTTGTGAAGAACTTTAGCACTGTTGCAACCCCTTAATCACCTTAACCAGTCCCAAGCAACGGTATAATTGGAGCAGGGAGCAAACCGTTGCCTTCGAACAACTCAAATTCCTCCTCTGTTCTAATCCTATTCTCGCCTCACCAGATATCAAGAAGCCTTTCATCCTCCATGTCTACGCCAGTGGTACCGGCATCGGAAGTGTCTTAATGCAGCAGCGAGGCGAGGAGGTTCTACCTGTCAGCTACTACAGTTGCAAGTTGAAGCCTCATCAGAAAAACTATAGTACTATAGAGAAGGAACTCCTCTCCATCGTCCTGAGCTTACAACACTTTGCACCATATCTGCACGGTGCTAGGTCCACTACCATCTATTCAGACCACAACCCTCTGAGATTCCTACATCAAGCCCAATTTAATAACCAACGTCTGCTGCGATGGGCTTTATATCTTCAAGGCTTCAATTTAAAGATCTGCTACATCAAGGGGCCTGATAACATCATCGCTGACGCCCTCTCCAGAGTGCATGAGGTAGAGGCAGCTCCACCTCCCACTCTACCTCCCGTGAGCGTGACTCTACCAGAACCGCAGGCTTCGGGGGAGAGTTGTGACGATAATCTCTTCCCAGAGATTTAGCCTGCTATATCTTCTCATCGTCCCGTTCTCAACAATATGCAAGATACATTTTATAGTGGCTTAACGTATATATCAAGACAGCCACACGCACCTGCAACTCCCTCCTTCCCCCCACTTCTGCACACCTGGTCGCGCCGACGGCTACAGTCCCAGACAAACTACTTGTTACTGGACGCCCTGCGTTCTCATTGGCCGTTCAACAACACACCACTCCAGCTCCACGCCAATCACATTCCTCGCAAGCCATTGTCAGGACCGTCCAGCCATTCTCTCACCAGAATATCTAGTGCTCTCATGCTATGAACACCTAAGTTGACTCACCTTGTGTGATCAAAAAGAGGTTTATAGCTAGCGCATATATTCCCAGCACTAATATTATTTTGCTTGTTATTGTATGTCACTTCTCCTCCCTTTAACGTAATCCAGTTTTATGTTCAGGTATTTTTCCACTTGTTGTTCTGCACCATTAAGCCAAGATTTTTGCCTTTATTTCAATTTGTTTTTAGTGTTATTAAAGAGCATTGTTTATTATTGTGTTTTATGTCTCTTCCCTTACCTTACCACAGATTATCAAACACGCAGTCATTCTTTTTTTTTCTTTTTTTTCTTTGTAATATTTATATGTGGCCCGGCCTTAACATCTGCCAGTGGAAGACTGCCGACCACCATACTCCACTACTTTACCGTCACATATAATTGGGGGCCTGTCCTAGGAGCTGCACTCAGGTATTGGTAATTGTGGTAAGCGTACTTGGCTTTCATTCCCTTGCTTTCAATATTTACATTAATCACGTTTATTATTATATGGTGCTGTGTATATTGTGCATTACGAGAGTAGCATATGGTGAGTGTGAGACAACTTTGGATTACGTGGTGACTGTAGGCCGCAGTCATACTCTTAATTGGTCGTCTCCCCCTTCCGTGTTATTACCCGTGTTTAACATCTTTTGTCCCCCAGATATTTCTCACATTTTTGACAGATTATCACATAGGTACCCTGGTACTGTGGTCTGTCTCCAGGTCAATAGCACCTAATTTCTGCAATCCGACTCTAGGAGGAAAAAGAGGGCCAAAGATCCTCTAGCACGGACTATTATTGGCGAGTTGGGACCTCGCCGATAGTTCTCGTCACCAGTTGACACTCGCACCCCTACTCGTTGGTCAGAATTGATGGTATTTACTCAAGGTAGGGAATTAGCTTTCTTTCTTTTGAGCACGAAGTTCGCTAATTCTGTAAAAACCATATTCAATTTCAGTGGGTACCTTTGCTTATGTTCTATAGTGACTTGGCAAGGTATGACTACATTTTTGGACTACCTCATTTATTTTGAAGCCATTTAGTGTTTCACTTGTCTTTTAAACTCAGTTTCCACTAATTAGTAGGATTTTCTTGCCTTTATCCTCCCACAGTGAGTACCAGGTACAAGATTTCCTGCGACTTTAATCATTTACCATCTTGAATTAACTTTAATTATTAATAATTCCCCACAGGATAGGTATCAGTTGCCACGTTTCCTGTTTCTGACATTCACCATATTCTCACAGTATATTCGCGTCTCATTTATTTACCATGTTTCGTATCCAAACTTTCAAGGCAGATCCAGAAGGTGAAATAGAGAAATTGCGTCATGCTAAAAGGGTCGAATTGATAACTCTTGCACACGAGTATCAATTGGAAGTTCCACCTGGCGCCAACAAGTATGCCATACATAATATAATTTTAGATTATCTTGCGGATGAAGGTATTATAGATTCTAATACTCACGAACAACATACCATTTCAGAGAAGCATGATTTGACAGCAATAAAGCTCAAGCTAGAACTTGCTAAGATCGAGCAGGAGCAACAACAGGAAGCAGCTGCAATCAGAGAGCGTGAAGCTGCCATCAGAAAGGAAGAACAAGAGCGTGCAGCTGCCATCCGGAGCTAGATGGCAGCTGCACTGCAATACATTATAGTGTTATTAAAGAGCATTGTTTATTATTGTGTTTTATGTCTCTTCCCTTACCTTACCACAGATTATCAAACACGCAGTCATTCTTTTTTTTTTCTTTTTTTTTTCATTGTAATATTTATATGTGGCCCGGCCTTAACATCTGCCAGTGGAAGACTGCCAACCACCATACTCCACTACTTTACCGTCACAAATATATATTGGTGTATACTGGCAGCAGGTTTTCTTTTAAACATGTCTCATTGAATATGACCACATATTCTGTATTTACTATGTTCTGATTTAGGGCTTCTATCCCTCTATTTTCTTAGCATCAGGGCTTAGCTGAAATAGGAGTTCTCCAAAACTCATTTTCGTAATTTCAAGGTGAAGAAAAGAAGTGAATTCCTATAGAATGTATTACACTTATTTATACAATTTGCACAACGTTTAGAACCTCCATGGTTCATTCTCAAGTGAAAAGAATTATCAGGACTGGTTGATTTTAAACCCGCACTGGGTCAGGTGATAAGACAATAAAGGTGAAAACATGGGGGGATACATAAGGGATAAGTGGGGGTGAAACATAAGAACATAAGAATAGCGGTAACTGCGGAAGGCCTATTGGCCCATACGAGGCAGCTCCTATCTACATACAAAGATTAATCAAGTGTAATTGGCCTGTTATGTTGAACAGAGTCTTCTGTGTTAGCATCGTTATGTTCTGGTCTTGTCCTTACTCTCATGGTGGGTAGAGTAAATAGTTCCGCGAATTGGGTGTTCATGAGTATCCACTCAATTTAACGGCCTATATGGGGCTGTACCCTAGTCGTTATTTCCGGAGCTCCGTTATTTCCGAAGTTAGGTCGGGTCGGGTAATTTTTCAAGTAACATTCAGGTAAGATATATTTATACTGTATAACTAAAATTAAATAAAGTTCATTGTGTAATTGCATTCCAGTTTAGTGCCACGCCGACGATTAAACCAGCTGTTGGCTGCTGCATGGATGATATGTGAACACGGTCTGATCAAGTCCAGATGGGTGGAAAAAAATTGATTCATTCCTTTGTATTGCAAAATATTTCATGTATCAATCAGTGATTGTTAATATTTTCTCAATAAAATTTTAGAGATGTGTTTTGATTTACCCTGAACAGTGCAGGTAATGTATTTTTAATGTTATGACACAGGGCGTGGCGGCCAGGCCATAACAATGGCGATCGAGACTTGTCACTGAGAGCTAGCCAAGACGAAATATTTTGAGCTCACCTTTTCTCTGCTAATGATAGAATATACATTTGCAGAGACTAATATGAAGCTTTTGTTGAAAAAAAAAATAATATCTTGTAATACTATAATAAAATTGGTAAATTGACTTACTTTTATTGAAGCTGAAGATTACGAAGCTTTGAAGATTACGTCATCCTCTGCAGCGCTTGTTTTATATTGTTTATATTGCATACAGGGTACATACAGTATGTACACTTATTTTCAGGCCTTCACTTCACACAACAGCTAGCCTTACTACTAATTCACACGAGTTCTAATTCTAATTCACAATTGAAAATTATTTCTACTGTATATTTACACTGTACAGTATCTTTTTGTCAAGGCTTAAATAATCATTAACACTTACAATAATGTACTCTATCAACACTTTTTACACTAATTTATATGTCTTTCAATCATATTTTATATAGTTAGTGGAGGCTACACGACTTTTGATGGGAATTCAGCATCAGCGGGTGTAACATGGCTTGCAGAGCATTCGTTGCTGGCGGATGCTCTATGACTTGTCGATGGGAATTCAGCATCGGCGGGTGCAGCATATCTTGCAGAGCATTCGTTGCCGGTGGAGGATGCACGTCATGTTGATGGGAATTCAGCATCGGTGGGTGCAGCATAGCTTGCAGAGCATTCGTTGCTGGTGGAGGCTGCACGTCATGTTGATGGGAATTCAGCATAGCTTGCAGAGGATTCGTTGCCGGCGGAGGCTGCACAACTTGTTGATGGGAATTCAGCATCGGCGGGTGCAGCATGGCTTGTAGGGTACTCGTTGCCAGCGGATGCTGCATGACTTGTTGAATTCCCAGTGGGTACTTTCACGAACTGTTGAAATCATGAATTTATCTATTTTTGTCTGAATCTGATTTTCTCTGGCTAATATTCTGAGACACTGCTCTCAGCCGCGTGAGTTAACAGTAAACAAAGCGGTCACATGGCCAGGCGCAGTACGTTCTAGGTCCGTGGGAAAAAAAATACCTATTGCGTATACTATAAAAGGTATTTAATAACAAAACAAAGAATTTTGTTTAATAACAATTGTTTTAAAATATTTTATTAATAATAATTTAGAATTTTCTTCATGAAACTGAATCATTTTGAAAGAAAGTTAAGATTTAATATACCACTCTGGATGATCGCCTGGTCGCCATGTGAGGGGCTGCCGATGCCAAAACAAACCCAGTACCGACCGTCGGTAATATCGACCACCAGACCGGTATACAAGGCTCCAGATACCGATCCCTCAAACCGGTCGTTAATACCGGCAGATCGGTATAAAAGAGGCCGTTAAATTGAGTGGATACTTAGGTTGTTCTATTCTTATGTGAAATGCTTCAAGAATTTGTAATCTTCTTGCATCTTGGGTTTTGTATATTATACAGGTAATGTCTATTACCTGTAATAGCATATATATATATATATATATATATATATATATATATATATATATATATATATATATATATATATATATATATATATATATATATATATATATATATATATATATATATATATATATATATATATATATATATATATATATATATATATATATATATATTGTGTGTGTGTAATTACCTAAGTGTAATTACCTAAGTGTAGTTACAGGATGAGAGCTACGCTCGTGGTGTCCCGTCTTCCCAGCACTCTTTGTCATATAACGCTTTGAAACTACTGACGGTCTTGGCCTCCACCACCTTCTCACTTAACTTGTTCCAACCGTCTACCACTCTGTTTACAAAAGTGAATTTTCGTATATTTCTCCGGCAGCTTTGTTTCGTTAGTTTAAATCTATGACCTCTTGTTCTTGAAGTTCCGGGTCTCAGGAATTCTTCCCTATCAATTTTATCGATTCCTGTTACTATTTTGAATGTAGTGATCATATCACCTCTTTTTCTTCTATCTTCTAGTTTTTGCATGTTTAATGCCTTTAATCTCTCCTCGTAGCTCTTGTCCTTCATTTCTGGGAGCCACTTAGTGGCATGTCGTTGCACCTTTTCCAGTTTGTTGATGTGCTTCTTAAGATATGGGCACCATACAACCGCTGCATATTCCAGCTTTGGTCTAATAAAAGTCGTGAACAATTTCTTTAGTATTTCTCCATCCATGTATTTAAAAGCAATTCTGAGGTTAGAAAGTGTAGCATAGGCTCCTCGCACAATGTTCTTGATGTGGTCCTCAGGTGACAGTTTTCTATCTAAAACCACCCCTAGATCCTTTTCTTTATCAGAATTCTTTAAAGATTTCTCACATAATTTATAGGTTGTGTGGGGTCTATGTTCTCCAATTCCACATTCCATAACATGGCATTTATTCACATTAAATTCCATTTGCCAAGTGTTGCTCCAAATACTTATTTTGTCCAGGTCTTCTTGAAGGGCATGACAATCATCTAGGTTTCTTATCTTCCCTATTATCTTAGCATCATCAGCAAACATGTTCATGTAATTCTGTATTCCCACTGGTAGATCGTTTATGTAGACAATGAACATTACCGGTGCAAGAACTGAACCCTGAGGTACTCCACTCGTGACATTCCTCCAATCCGATACCTTGCCTCTGATTATGGCCCTCATTTTTCTGTCAGTTAGGAAATTTTTCATCCATGTTAGTAGCTTACCTGTCACTCCTCCAATATGTTCCAGTTTCCAGAACAACCTCTTATGGGGAACTCTGTCGAAAGCCTTTTTTAGGTCCAGATAGATGCAGTCAACCCAACCATCTCTTTCTTGTAAAATCTCTGTGGCTCGATCATAAAAACTGAGCAAGTTCGTTACACAGGATCTTCCAGATCGAAAACCATACTGTCTGTCTGATATTATATCGTTTTCCTCGAGGTGTTCTACCCATTTAGTTTTAATTATTTTTTCCAATATTTTGACTATTACACTTGTCAATGATACAGGTCTATAATTAAGGGGGTCTTCCCTGTTTCCACTTTTGTAGATTGGAACTATGTTAGCCTTTTTCCACACATCAGCTACAGCTCCTGTAAACAGGGATGCCTGAAAAATCAGTTGAAGTGGAATGCTGAGCTCAGGTGCACATTCTCTCAGAACCCATGGTGAAACTCCATCTGGACCAACTGCTTTGTTCTTACCTAGCTCCTTTAGCATTTTTTCCACTTCGTCTCTAGACACCTCTATGTGCTCTATGTTGTTCTCTGGAATTCTTATTGTGTCTGGTTCCCTAAAGATTTCATTTTGTACAAACACACTTTGGAACTTTTCGTTTAGTGTTTCACACATTTCCTTTTCATCTTCCGTGAATCTATTTCCCATTTTCAACCTCTGAATATTATCCTTTACCTGCAATTTGTTGTTTATGAATTTATAGAATAGACCTGGTTCTGTTTTACATTTGTCTGCAATCCCTTTTTCAAAATTTCTTTCTGCCTCTCTCCTCACTGCCGTGTAGTTGTTTCTCGCATCTTTGTATCGCTGGTATGTTTGGGGGTTCGGCCTCTTCCTGTATTGATTCCATTTTTGTGTCTTTTGGTCTCTAGCCCTCTCGCAATTTCTATTGAACCAATCCTGTTTTCTAGTTCTGCATCTCTGTTTTGGTATAAATTTTTTTGTGCCTTTATCATATATTTCACAAAACTTGACATACATCTCATTCACTTCCTTGCCTAGCATCAAGTCTGTCCAATTATACTCACTAAAAAAATTTCTAAGGTCACCATAATGTCCTCTCCTGAAGTCTGGTTTTTCAACTGCTTCAACCTCCTTATTTTCTTCCAGATTATAACGCATTGCATACTTTATTCCCAAAAAGACATGGTCACTTTTACCCAAGGGAGGAAGGTACTGAATGTCAAATATCTCTTCCTCCTTCCTGGTAAATATCAAATCTAGCATGGAGGGAACGTCCCTTCCCTCATCCTCGTAGCTTGTTTAACATGTTGATACAAGAATGTTTCCAGGATGAGGTCTACAAATCTACAGGTCCAAAAATCTTCTGTTTTAGCTTCATATGCTTCCCAGTCTATGGATTTCAAGTTGAAGTCACCGACTATCAACAGTCGTGATCTATCGTTATCCGCTCTCGCTATAATCTCTCTCATTATTGTTATAAGACCTTCTCGTTTACTATCTAGCTCCTCCTTTGACCATGTGCTGCTTGGCGGTGGACTATATGCATTTATTATCATTAGTTTATCATCCTCATGGCAGATCTCTAGTGCTATTATGTCAACTTCTTGTGGATTGGCAGTCATTATTTCCTTCACCTTTAGGTGTTCTTTTACCAGCACAGCAACGCCACCGCCTTTCCTAATTTTTCTGTCCCGTCTCCAAATTGAGTAGCCCCTTGGGAATATGACCTCATTTAAAATAACATCTTCAAGTTTTGTCTCCGTGAGTGCAACAATGTCTGGTGTCTGCAGCTGTATTACATCACTTAACTCCAGTATCTTCGATCTCACTCCATCTATGTTGGTGTATGCAATCTTCAGGAACTTGTTCCCCTCTCCTTATTCTTCACTCCCCTCTCTCTAATGATTTTGTTGGTTTGCCTTTATGTACCACTTTACTGGTTTGCCTACCCCTAACACTTTGTAGAAAAAAGAATTGATTTCTTCTTCATTCCTGTTCTCATTTAAACGTTTTGCCTCGGCGAGGTTCAGTTTCAGCTTCTCTCTGTCTTCTTTTGAAAGATCTCGTCTTAACGACCACCCTTTCCCATCCTCATCACTTTGCAATTTTCTAGCATTCCTTAGTACTTCTTCCATCTGTTTGGCACCGTTTAGGGTGATCCTCAAAGGTCGATCTTTCCCTTTTACGTACCTGCCTATTCTCCTGTAGTCGCACACATTCTCTATGGTAGTGAGACCTTCTACGAGGCCAACAATTTTATCTACTACTTTAGCTTCTTCGACAGCTCTTTCTGACCTAGATGTTATCCTCTTTCTTTGCAACCAAAAATTATCAGGGACTTACTCCGATCAACTGTGTTTTGCACCAACTTCGGGTTAGATGCCAATTCTTTCCTCACTTCCAGCCTAATGTTTGTTTTATCTTGGTTGCTGCAGTGTTTGACTTCCTTTACAGCTTCTTCAATTCTTTCCTTCTCCTTGGCCACTTGTGCATAGGTGAGTTGCATATCTTTCTTGCACTGTTCTATACCCTGTGTAACTTCCTCCATCTGTGCTGACAAAAGCTGTTTCTCCTGTTGAATTTCCTTGCCTAACCTATTGTAGTCATTTATGCTTAAATTTACTTTAACTTCTTCCAAAGCTATTTTTAAGAGTTTTTTTTCTTCTTCCATGTCTTTGCACTTTGTTTCCAATTATTCTTATCCTTGCGCAAGTCTTTCACTATATCCTCAAGACATAAAACTTTGCTATTCCAATGGTCATTACTTTCTTTCAATTTACGAATTATTTCTACATGAGAGTTCACTATACTATCTAAATTTACCAACTTGTTATGTAGACTGCTAATATCAATGCTTTCTTCATTGAATCCCTCAAATCAAGCTCTGTTTTGCTTTTCCACTTGCCAGGGCCATCT
>WNGS01006560.1:0-10710 GCA_020271785.1 Procambarus virginalis | reverse complement strand
GGAGGATGAAAGGGCACCAGAGTGGTGTGGGGGAGGGGGAGGATTGAAAGGCACGGGTGGTTGGGCGAGAGCACCTGAGTGGGTGGGTGGACGGGGAGGCTGAAGTGCACCAGAGTGGTGGTGGGACGGGGGAGGTGAGATGATAGGCAAGGGTAGGTGAGGGGGTTGGGAGGAGAATGGCACCAGAGTGAGTTGTGTGGTGGGAAGGGGGGAGGATGAAGGCACCAGAGTGGTGTGGGGGAGAGGGGAGGAGAAGGCACAGAGCTGGTGTGGGGGGAGGGGGAGTGGGGAGGATGACAGGCACCAGAGGTGGTGTGGGGGCGAGGGGGATGGGGACAGATGCAAGGCACAAAGTTGGTGTGGGGGGGGAGGGGTGCGGATGAAATGGCACCCAGAGTGGGGTGGGGAGGGAGGTCGAGGATGAAGGCACCAGAGTGGTGTGTCGGGGGGGGGTGAAGGATGAAGGCCACCAGAGTGGGTGTGTGGAGGTGATGAGGGGAGATGAAGGCACCTAAAGTGGGTATGCGATGCAAAATGGGAGGAGGAATGAAGTGGGGATAAGAAGCCCACTATACGTTGTTTCAGGTCCTGCCCTAATAATATATATTTGAGAAAAGGGGAAGAGGTAGGAAATGTAGGGGGGGGGGACAAAGGGAGGATGGGAAAAGTTGTTTACATTAAAAGGACGCAATTGTATAGGCTTATGGAAGACGTTTCTATGCTTAATACTATAGTATTGATGGGACAATAAAGAATATATCTTACAATATGGGCTGGCGGTGGGAGCTCTGCATTGCCATAGCTGAGGAAATGGACTGAGATGAGGTGTAGCCGTTGTGACTGAGGCGCTGCAAGATGGGGCACACCGGACGCCACACCCTCGCTGCTGACATGCTTCTTCCTACTACATGAAGAAGCGAAGACATGTGCTTACGCTCCGCTTTCTGTAAATGTAAAATGTTTTCTTTTGAGATATGTCAAGAACTGACATAATCTGACTCGCTTTTTAGTTGTAGTTATTGTGTCTATTTCTTAATTTACTCCTGTGCTTAAATGGGTCGCTAAGACCTCTTTAAGAACTTTTATCAATGGTATTGTTCACATTAAAAAGCTTTTTCCGATAAAAAATCATTAATATATAGCTAGGTTATTTAGAATTTCGTGTAACCCATCATTGATGAACAATTTTGCAATTTACAAAATAATAATGCACAAAGTTTCAAGACCTTGACAATAGTAGCGTAAACTGTGACGTAGACCATCCGCAACACCTGTGACAGTTGTGCGATTGGGCACACCTGTCACAGATAATCACGGAGTCACGTCTCAATAGGTGTATGAGGTTCCGAGGGTGCGCGGGGGCAGGACGTTCCACGTCTCCCGGGACGTTGTGTGTCGCTGGGGGGTATAAGTGTGTAACGGTAAAAGGAATAAGTATAAGAACAGGTGTCGAGCATCAGCAGCAGCAACAGCAGGGGTGTTTTAAAATTAAAGTGCATGTCTTTGAGGGTAGAGTTCGGTGTCTCCCGGGACGTGTGGTCACTGGGGGAGGGGGGGGAGGGGGGGGTAGAAGGAGGAGTGAGTATAGGAACAGGTGTGCAGCAGGAGCAGGTGTGTATGTATGTTGGTATCGTAGAGTTAAGCTGCAGCAGCCGTGGGATATGTAGATATATAGTTAAATAATAGTATGTAGGGAAGGAGCGAGGGGTGTTCTACTATGTTGAGCGAGGGGTGCCCCCCCCCCACCACACACACACAAGAGAGAAGACAAGGGGTAGGAGATGGTAATGTAATGTTGTGTTGTTGTAAGGTGTGAGTCAAGTGGTGTTCAAGGGGGGAAAGAGAGATAAGAGGGCTGTTGGAGGAGGCATCTGCTGCAGTCACCCTCGTCTTTCTCTCTCTCATGGTGTTTATGAAGGGGTGGGCTGTGGTATCTTAACAAATATGATGATGTTCCCGGCTTGCATAGTTGACAGTCGGAAGGAGTTGTGTATTTCCAATGGGTCACCGCCTGCCGCCTACGCTATAACACACGGAGATAAGGTAAGTCTCACAGTGGGCCAGAAACCCTTCAACACACTCCAAGAAGAAGTCATTAGTTCATGTCACACACACACACACACACAACACACACACACACACACACACACCACACACACACACACACACACACACACAACACACACACACCACACACACACACAACACACACACACACACACACACACACACACACACACACACACACACGTCACACACACACGTTTCTGGAGGACATCAAGAGTGAGATGCAGGAAATGAAGAATGAAATAAACAACCTAAAAAGAGAGCTGACAGCGGCAAAGGAGGAGATTAGGGCCCTCAAAGAGAACAGTATCGATGCTGAGACTCAGATAACCACCCAGGTAGCAGGTGGTAACGGTATTTTGGAAGAGAATGCCACAATAAAAGCAACATTTGCAGAAATGCTAAAAAAAATAACTCTGAAGTAATGACTGCAGTGATGGAGGTGGCCATGAAAGCAGCCACCTCACAGGAGGCGGCACGCTCCACTGGCCAACTGCTGAAAAGGAACAGATCAGTGGTTGCTGTGGGACTTAAAGAGCAGGAAGGCTCTAACAGGACAGAGTGGAATGACAAGGACAAAGCAGCAGTGAATGAAGTACTGAAGGCACTAGACATGGAAGGGGCTGAGCATAGCATTGAGAAGGTTTTCAGACTAGGTTGGTACAACAAAGACCGAGACCGAGTGATAAAGATAGTGTTTGCAAACGAGAGCACAAAGGAGAAGATTCTATCAAGGAAGAGCTCGCTGAAAAACGTGGTAAAATTCAAAAATGTATTCCTCCAAAGAGACATGACAAGGGAGGAGAGAGCCGTGGCGGCAGAAGCAAGGAAGAGGCGCATGGTGAGAGGGGAAAGCCAGGAAGTCACAGCTACCAACACAACACCCCCAGATGCAAGGGGGGAACCCACAACCAGCTACCCAGTAACACCAGAGGGGAGGACAACCCTGCCACCCTCCTCTGCATAGAAAACCCACCTACCCCAAACCCTCCCTGCCCCCACTCAAATGTTCAGCCAAATCTCCCTCCCCCAAACCCAATCCCCACCCTTCTACCCCTCCCCTCCTCCCGCCGAGTCCTCCCCCCCCCTTTCCTTCCTGTCCTCCCTCCCCTTTCACCCCATACCCTCCCTGCCCCTCCCCCTTCACTGGATCCCGCCCCTCATCCTAGTATCCTCTGAGACCCTGTTATCCACCTCACAGGTCTTCACACCCATGGAACAGCTTCCCCCACCAGCAGAACACTCACCAAGGAGGCGATTTGAGAAGGGACAGAAGAAAGTGAGCCTCAAAGCAATGTACACTAACATAGATGGAATTACAAATAAAGCAAATGAGCTTGGAGAACGGGTACTAGAGGAAAACCCAGACATAATAGCCCTCACAGAAACAAAACTGACGAAAACGATAACAAATGCAGTGTTCCCACAGGACTATTATGTTATGAGGAAAGAGAGGGAAGGAAGAGGTGGTGGTGGTGTAGCTCTACTGGTAAGGAAAGGCTGGGAGATTGAGGGGATGGTTATTCAGGGCTGTGAAGGTTTCAGTGACTACATAGCAGGTACCATAACAAATGGAGGGAAAAAATTATAGTCGTAGTCATATATAATCCACCACCAAATGACAGAAGACCTAGACAGGAATATGATAGAAACAACATGGCCACCATTAACATAATAGAAAGAGCAGCTTCTGTTGCTAGCAGGAATGGATCTGGACTACTAATTATGGGAGACTTCAACCATGGGAAGATAGATTGGAAGAACAGAGACCCGCATGGAGGACCAGAAACATGGAGAGCTAAGCTGCTGGATGTGGCAACAAGAAACTTTCTAAGCCAGCACGTCACGGATCCAACAAGAATGAGAGGAGAAGATGAACCAGCAATGCTTGATTTGATATTTACCCTAAATGAGTGGGATATAAGGGAAGTTAAGATGGAAGCACCCTTGGGAATGAGTGACCACAGTGTATTGAACTTTGAGTACCTGGTAGAGCTAGGAATTATCCCCCAAAAAAGAACTAGGAATCAAAAGGCTGGCATACCGCAAGGGGAATTATGAACAGATGAGAAGTTTCCTAAGTGAAATACCTTGGGACACAGACCTCAGAGATAAGTCTGTACAGGGTATGATGGACTATGTTACCCAAAAGTGTCAGGAGGCAGTAAACAGGTTCATCCCGGCCCAAAGGGAAAAATCCGAGAAGCAACAGAAGAATCCATGGTATAATAGGGCATGTATGGAAGCGAAGAAACTGAACAAAAGGGCGTGGAGGAACTTCCGGAATAACAGAACACCAGAAAGCAGAGAGAGATACCAGAGAACCAGGAATGAGTACGTCAGGGTGAGAAGAGAAGCAGAGAAAAGTTTTGAAAATGATATAGCAAACAAAGCCAAGACCGAACCAAAGCTACTCCACAGTCACATCAGAAGGAAAACAACAGTGAAAGAACAGGTATTGAAACTTAGAACAGGCGAGGACAGGTATACAGAGAATGACAAAGAGGTGTGTGAAGAACTCAACAAGAGGTTCCAGGAGGTCTTCACAATAGAACAAGGTGAGGTCACTGTGCTAGGAGAAAGGGAGGTAAACCAGGCGGCCTTGGAAGAGTTCGAAATTACGAGAGAGGAGGTCAAGAGACACCTGCTGGATCTGGATGTTAGAAAGGCTGTTGGGCCAGACGGGATCTCACCTTGGTACTGAAAGAGTGTGCAGAGGCACTTTGCTTGCCACTCTCCATAGTGTATAGTAAGTCACTGGAGACGGGAGACCTACCAGAAATATGGAAGACGGCGAATGTGGTCCCAATATACAAAAAGGGCGACAGGCAAGAGGCACTGAACTACAGGCCAGTGTCCTTGACTTGTATACCATGCAAGGTGATGGAGAAGATCGTGAGAAAAAACCTGGTAACACATCTGGAGAGAAGGGACTTCGTGACAAATCGCCAACATGGGTTCAGGGAGGGTAAATCTTGCCTTACAGGCTTGATAGAATTCTACGATCAGGTGACAAAGATTAAGCAAGAAAGAGAGGGCTGGGCGGACTGCATTTTCTTGGATTGTCGGAAAGCCTTTGACACAGTACCGCATAAGAGGCTAGTACATAAGCTGGAGAGACAGGCAGGTGTAGCTGGTAAGGTGCTCCAGTGGATAAGGGAGTACCTAAGCAATAGGAAGCAGAGAGTTACGGTGAGGGGTGAGACCTCCGATTGGCGTGAAGTCACCAGTGGAGTCCCACAGGGCTCTGTACTCGGTCCTATCTTGTTTCTGATATATGTAAATGATCTCCCGGAGGGTATCGATTCATTTCTCTCAATGTTTGCGGACGATGCCAAAATTATGAGAAGGATTAAAACAGAAGAGGACTGTTTGAGGCTTCAAGAAGACCTAGACAAGCTGAAGGAATGGTCGAACAAATGGTTGTTAGAGTTTAACCCAACCAAATGTAATGTAATGAAGATAGGTGTAGGGAGCAGGAGGCCAGATACAAGGTATCATCTGGGAGAGGAAATTCTTCAGGAGTCAGAGAAAGAAAAAGACTTGGGGGTTGATATCACGCCAGACCTGTCTCCTGCAGCACATATCAAGAGGATAACATCAGCGGCATATGCCAGGCTGGCCAACATACGAACGGCATTCAGAAACTTGTGTAAAGAATCATTCAGAACTTTGTATACCACATATGTCAGGCCAATCCTGGAGTATGCAGCCCCAGCATGGAGTCCATATCTAGTCAAGGATAAGACTAAACTGGAAAAGGTTCAAAGGTTTGCCACCAGACTAGTACCCGAGCTGAGAGGTATGAGCTACGAGGAGAGACTACGGGAATTAAACCTCACTTCGCTGGAAGACAGAAGAGTTAGGGGGGACATGATCACCACATTAAGATTCTGAAGGGAATTGATAGGGTAGATAAAGACAGGCTATTTAACACAAGGGGCACACGCACAAGGGGACACAGGTGGAAACTGAGTGCCCAAATGAGCCACAGAGATATTAGAAAGAACTTTTTTAGTGTCAGAGTGGTTGACAAATGGAATGCATTAGGAAGTGATGTGGTGGAGGCTGACTCCATACACAGTTTCAAGTGTAGATATGATAGAGCCCAATAGGCTCAGGAATCTGTACACCTGTTGATTGACGGTTGAGAGGCGGGACCAAAGAGCCAGAGCTCAACCCCCGCAAACACAACTAGGTGAGTACAACTAGGTGAGTACACACACACCACACACACACACACACACACACACACACACACATTAGTTATGTGTGACTATTATGTTATGAGAAAGAGAGAGAAGGAAGAGCGGTGGCGGTGGTGTAGCTCTGTGGTAAGAAAAGGCTGGGATTTTGAGGAGTTGGTTGTTCAGGGCTGTGAAGGTTTCAGTGACTACATAACAGGTATCATAACAACTGGAGGACAAAAAATTATTGTCTAAGTCATATATAATCCACCACCAAATGACAGAAGACCCAGACAGGAATATGATAGAAACAACATGGCCACCATTAACATAATAGAGAGAGCAGCTTCTGTTGCAAGCAGGAATGGATCTGGACTTCTAATCATGGAAGACTTCAACCATGGGAAGATAGATTGGGAGAACAGAGACCTGCATGGAGGACTAGAAACATGGAGAGCTAAGCTGCTGGACGTGGCAACAAGAAACTTTCTAAGCCAGCACATCAAGGAACCAACAAGAATGAGAGAAGATGAACCAGCCATGCTCGATCTGATATTTACCCTAAATGAGTGGGGATATAAGGGAAGCTCCCTTGGGAATGAGTGATCACAGTGTATTGATCTTTGAGTACCTGGTAGAGCTAGGAATTATCTCCCCCCAAAAAAGAACTAGGAAACAAAAGGTTGGCATACCGAAAGGGGAATTATGAGGAGATGAGAAGTTTCCTAAGGAAAATACCTTGGGACATAGACCTCAGAGCTAAGTCTGTACAAGATATGATGGACTATGTCACCCAAAAGTGTCAGGAGGCAGTAAATAGGTTCATCCTGGCCCAAAGAGAAAATTCCGAGAAGCAAAAGAAAAATCCATGGTATAATAGGACATGTATGGAAGCAAAGGGACTGAACAAAAGGGCGTGAAGGAACTTCCGGAATAACAGAACACCAGAAAGCAGAGAGAGATACCAGAGAACCAGGAATGAGTATGTGTGGGTGAGAAGAGAAGCAGAGAAAAATTTGAAAATGATATAGCAAACAAAGCCAAGACCGAACCAAAGCTACTCCACAGTCACATCAGGAGGAAAACAACAGTGAAAGAACAGGTAATGGAACTTAGAACAGGAGAGGACAGGTATACAGAGAATGACAAAGAGGTGTGTGAAGAACTCAACAAGAGGTTCCAGGAGATCTTCACAATAGAACAAGGTGAGGTCACTGTGCTAGGAGAAAGGGAAGTAAACCAGGCGGCCTTGGAAGGGGTTCGAAATTACGAGAGGTCAAGAAACACCTGTTGGATCTGGATGTTAGAAAGGCTGTTGGTCCAGACGGGATCTCACCATGGGTACTGAAAGAGTGTGCAGAGGCACTTTGCTTGCCACTCTCCATAGTGTATAGTAGGTCACTGGAGATGGGAGACCTTCCAGAAATATGGAAGATGGCGAACGTGGTCCCAATATACATAAAGGGTGACAGGCAAGAGGCACTGAACTACAGGCCAGTGTCCTTGATTTGTATACCATGCAAAGTGATGGAGGAGATCGTGAGAAAAAACCTAGTAACACATCTGGAGAGAAGGGACTTCGTGACAAATCGCCAACATGGGTTCAGGGAGGGTAAATCTTGCCTTACTGGCTTAATAGAATTCTACGATCAGGTGTCAAAGATTAAGCAAGAAAGAGAAGGCTGGGCGGACTGCATTTTCTTGGATTGTCAGAAAGCCTTTGACACAGTACCGCATAAGAGGCTGGTACATAAGCTGGAGAGACAAGCAGGTGTAGCTGGTAAGGTGCTCCAGTGGATGAGGGAGTACCTAAGCAATAGGAAGTAGAAAGTTACGGTGAGGGGTGAGACCTCAGATTGGCGTGAAGTCAACAGTAGAGTCCCACAGGGCTCTGTACTTGGTCCTATCTTGTTTCTGATATATGTAAATGATCTCCCGGAGGGTATAGATTCATTTCTCTCAATGTTTGCTGACGACGCCAAAATTATGAGAATATATTTCATAAGAATATACTTTGGAACTATCATATATTGAACTTATGTAAGCTAAGTTGAAACCTACTCCTAGATGCCCATTTATTTCATGAGCCTGTTATTATATGGTTTAGAAGGAATAGCCTTTATTCATTAAAAAACATTAAGTAACAATCATATAAGGAACAGGATGAGCTTGTAGCCAGCTGTGTGCCAGAGTCTTCATGTGAACAGTTGACCTGATCTCTCGTGTATCAATCTGTCATGTGCGGAACTGAGGATGTTGGCTTTGTACATAACAGTAAGACCAACAACGTCAGGACGGTGTTGCAGGCTCTGATGTTCAGACCGTTCCCACCAGACTTGGCCAAGAGTAGAGATAAGCCTTCTAGCCCGTCTCTCTACTTTGTCCAACAGTCTGACGAAAGTTGGGGGGCAAGCAATCCAGGAAAGGGGTGCATACTCTAGATGGGAGCGAACTTGTGCTTCATATAAGGTTTTGCATCCCTTGCTGTCAAGAAGATATGAGATGCGCCGTAGTGCTGTAAGTTTCCTGGCTGCCTTTTTAGCTAGGTTTAGCACATGGCTCTTCATTGTCATTGAAGAGTCGAACTTCATTCTCAAGATGTCAAATTCTTCTGTGAACTCTAGGGATTTGCCACCCATTTGCAGTTCTGTCCGATTCGCCATGTGCAGTCTAGTTATCATCATCGCTTGAGTCTTCTCAGCCGCAAATGTGACCTGCCATCTCCTACCCCAGGTAGAAATTGCTGAAAGTTTGTGATTAATGATTCTTGCAGCAGTTAGCATTTCCTCCTTTCTGTATGTAAAGGTTAGAGTACAGTCATCAGCATAGGCTTGAGCTTCAGGAATGAGATGAAGAAGATCGTTGAAATAAACATTCCACAACAGAGGGCCAAGCACACCACCCTGTGGAACGCTGGCACCAATTGAGTGGCTATCGGATTCTGCTCCATTGAGGACTACCCTTAGAGTCCGTTCTTGAAGGTAGTCTTTTAATAACACTAAGATGGAGCCTGCAATGCCTAAAGCTTGAAGCTTCACTGCTAATCCAGAGTGATTAGAACCCGATCAAAGGCTCCTGCTATATCTAGAGCAACAACACAGCTGATCTTTGACTCATCCGGTGACTGATGCCACTTAGAGGAGAGATTTAGCAAGAGATCAGCAGCAGATCGGCCTTCTCTAAAACCATACTGTCGATCACAAATTAGCCGATGACGGTCAAAAAATGATATCATTTGCTGAGCAATTAATGATTCTAGGATCTTGCCAGTAATGGAAAGCAGTGACACAGGTCTGTAGTTACCAACTACTAAGCGGCTCTTCTTTTTGTGCACTGGGACCACGTCTGCCTTCTTCCATAAGGAGGGCCAAATTCCTTGAACTAGGCACAGTTGGAAGAGGCAGGTGAGAGGTGGAGCCAACAGGTCAGCGCAGCAGCGTAGTAGTCTTGGACTGACCTTATCTGGCCCCACAGCTTTGCTTATGTCTAGCGTGTTAAGGAGATGGAGAACTTCAGCCTGATTTATAACCACTTCAATCAACCTAGACACAGTGCATGGGGCAAGATGTGGAGGCTGACGTTCAGGATTAGGGACCTGCATCTTGGCAGCAAAGTGGTTTGCCAGTAAATCAGCCTTCTCCTGATTGCTGGTTGCCACAGTACCATCTTCTCTGTTTAGAGGCGGGATTGTGTCCTCAGATGAGTACCCCTGCTTATCCTTCACCAGGGACCACCAGACCTTGGATCCAACCCTTCCAGATGCAAGTTTTCTTCGAGTTTCGGATTCCCATCTGGATATAGCCCACTTTTGAACTTCTTTCATTATTCGACAAGATTGTCTTTGAATGTTTCTGTTATGAGCCGAGGGATGCCGTTTAAATCTCCTCCAGGCCTTGTTTTTGGCTTCAGCTGCCATCCGGCAGTGATATCCAAACCAAGGCTGATCAGTGGGCTTGGTCACATACTGCCGGTGAGGGATATGCCTATACTGGAGGTCCAGTTTATGACTGGTGAAACCGTTTACTTGGCTGTTCACGTCCCCCTGGAGCAAGGCATTCCAATCAGTTACTTCAAGCTTTGAACGTAGGGCTGGCCAGTTCCCACTGTCCCAAAGCCAGGTAGTACGAACAGAATCTTCACCTCGAAATGTCGGGATAGCCAGTGTAGTAAAGATAGCCTGGTGGTCTGAAGAACCAACATATCCCAGAGGTCTTTAATGAACAATATTTGCAGGAAGGTCAGTTACGACAGGATCAGGGGACGAGCCTGATATGTGGGTAGGAAAGCTAACAAAATTTTCAAGGTGAAAAACTGCTAAGAGTTCATCAAAATCCCTCTGTATAAGATACTGGTTGAGGTCACCTACAATTATAATGTGCTGACAGTTGTGCTGCATTAGCAGGGAGTCTAGGTTGTCCATCAGGAAGGTGATTGGGGAAGCACCCTGCCATTGAGG
>WNGS01006559.1:21624-34660 GCA_020271785.1 Procambarus virginalis | reverse complement strand
TTTCTCTTCATCTGTCGTTCCCGTCTATCTTACCATCTCTTCCTACTTCTAATATATATAAAAGTTGATCTATGGAAGTAATCTTCTTGAAGTAAATCATTCCTAAAATATATCCTAAAGTATATCATTCTTCTCAGGAAACTGGAGAACTTCCACACTGCTGGAAGATGGCTACAGACCCGTATCACTGAGATATGTCCGCTGCAAATTACTAAGACTATAGTCCGAAACAGACTTTGTAGAACAAGCTAGTCTCAAAACTAGTTAGAGTCTTAAAACACCAGCATGGCATTAACAAAGGAAAACCCTAATTACAGACTTATTGCACTTCTGCAATTACACGTCAGAAATAAGCAAGAGAGAGGGAGAGAGAAAAAAAAGTGGAATAACTGCAATTCCTTGAGCGTCAGAAGGTGTTGATACTGTTCCACGCATCAAAGACTTGGAGAAGATATAACCCAAAATCTAATATCAACAGCACACGTCAGCAGCATATACCATACTCACTAACGTCCGGGTATGCTTCACAAACATAACGCAGGGCCAACATATGTCACGAGGCTTGTTACGGGGATAAAAAAAAAAAAAAGCTTAAGCTTCGAACAAAAATTCAGGGAACTGGACCCAACAACCATCGGAGGAGAGGACACGCACGCGAGCGCGCGCGCACACACACCACACACACACACACACACACACACACACACACACACACACACACACACACACACACACACACACACACACACAGCACAACTAGGTGAGTACACACACACACATACACACACAAGCACATACACACACACGCACATACACACACACGCGCGCGCGCACACACTCACACACACACAGATAGGCCCGAAGATACGTTTGTAAGCCAACACATGAAGGGACCGACAAGAATGAGAGAAGATGAACCAGCCATGCTTGATCTGATATTCACCCTGAATGATTGGGACGTAAGGGAAGTCAAGCGGGAAGCACCCTTGGGAATGAGTGATCACAGTGCACTGATATTTGAGTCCCTGGTACAGCTAGGAGTAATCTTCCCAAAAAGAACTATAAAACAAGGGCTGGGAAATCGAAAGGGAAATTATGAGGAAATGAGAAAATTTCTAAGAGAAATGCCGTGGGACACAGAACTAAGACCGTACAAGACATGATGGACTAGTCACCCAAAAAGTGTCAGGAGGCTGTAAACAGGTTTATCCCGGCCCAAAAGAAAAAATGAGAAGCAAAAGAAGAATCCATGGTTTAACAGAGAGACGGTATGAAAATTATATTGTAAATAAAGACAAGACCGAACCAAAGCTACTCCAGTCACATTAGGAGGAAAACAACAGTGAAAGAACAAGTGATGAAACTTAGAACGGATGAGGACAGGTACACAAAGAATGATAAAGAGATGTGTGAAGAGATTCCAGGAGGTCTTCACAACGAGATAAAGTCCTTGAGCTAGGAGAGGTGGTAGTAAACCAGGAGGCCTTGGAAAGGTTCGAAATTACCAGAGATGAGGTCAAGAGGCATCTGTTGGATCTGGACGTGAGAAAGGCTGTTGGTCCGGACGGAATCTTACCATGGGTATTGAAAGAGTGTGCAGAAGTACTTAGCTTGCCACTCTCCAGTATGTATAGTAGGTCACTGGACACGGGAGACCTACCAGAAATATGGAAGACGGCTAATGTAGTCCCAATATACAAAAAGGGTGACAGACAAGAGGCACTGAAATACAGGCCAGTGTCCTTAACTTGTATACCATGCAAGGTGATGGAGAAGATCGTGAGTAATAACCTAGTAACACATCTGGAGAGAAGGGACTTCATGACAACCCATCAACATGGGTTCAGGGAGGGTAAATCTTGCCTCACAGGTTGAATTGAATTCTACGATCACGTGACAAAGATAAAGCAAGAAAGAGAAGGATGGAAAGACTGCATTTTCTTGGACTGTCAGAAAGCCTTTGAAACAGTCCTCCATAAGAGGCTGGTGCATAAGCTGGAGAAACAGGCAGGAGTAACTGGTAGGGCGCTCCAGTGAATAAGGAAGAGTTACTGTGAGGAATGAGACCTCAGATTGGGTTCTATACTCAGACCTATTCTGTTTTTGATATACATAAATGATTTTTAAGAGGATATAGACTCATTCCTCTCAATGTTTGCTGATGATGCCAAAATTATGAGAAGGATTAAGACAGGAGGAGGACAGCATGAGGCTTCAAGAAGACCTAAACTAACTGAAGGAATGGTCCAACAAATGGTTGTTAAGAGTTTAACCCAAGCAAATGCAGTGTAATGAAGATAGGTGTAGGGACCAGGAGGCCAGATACAAGGTATCATTTGGGAGATGAAATACTTCAAGAGTCAGAGAGAAAAAGACTTGGAGGTTCATATCACGCCAGACCTGTCCCCTGAAGCCCATGTCAAGAGGATAACATCAGCGGCATATGCCAGGTTGGCTAACATAAGACCTGTCTTTAAAAACTTGTGTAAGGAATCATTCAGAACTTTGTATACCACATATGTCAGACCAATCCTGGAGTATGCAGCTCCAGCATGAAGTCCATATCTCGTCAAGCATAAAACTAAACACTGCCTCTAACACCACCATAACACACACTGCCTCTAACACCACCATAACACACACATGCCTCTAACACCACCATAACACATGCCTCTAACACCACCATAACACACACTGCCTCTAACACCACCATAACACACACATGCCTCTAACACCACCATAACACACACTGCCTCTAACACCACCATAACACACACTGCCTCTAACACCACCATAACACACACTGCCTCTAACACCACCATAACACACACACACTGCCTCTAACACCACCATAACACACACACTGCCTCTAACACCACCATAACACACACTGCCTCTAACACCACCATAACACACACACACTGCCTCTAACACCACCATAACACACACACTGCCTCTAACACCACCATAACACACACATGCCTCTAACACCACCATAACACACACTGCCTCTAACACCACCATAACACACACTGCCTCTAACACCACCATAACACACACATGCCTCTAACACCACCATAACACACACTGCCTCTAACACCACCATAACACACACTGCCTCTAACACCACCATAACACACACTGCCTCTAACACCACCATAACACACACACTGCCTCTAACACCACCATAACACACACATGCCTCTAACACCACCATAACACACACTGCCTCTAACACCACCATAACACACACTGCCTCTAACACCACCATAACACACACTGCCTCTAATACCACCATAACACATGCCTCTAACACCACCATAACACACACTGCCTCTAACACCACCATAACACATGCCTCTAACACCACCATAACACACACTGCCTCTAACACCACCATAACACACACACTGCCTCTAACACCACCATAACACACACTGCCTCTAACACCACCATAACACACACTGCCTCTAACACCACCATAACACACACTGCCTCTAACACCACCATAACACACTGCCTCTAACACCACCATAACACACACTGCCTCTAACACCACCATAACACATGCCTCTAACACCACCATAACACACACTGCCTCTAACACCACCATAACACATGCCTCTAACACCACCATAACACACACTGCCTCTAACACCACCATAACACACACACTGCCTCTAACACCACCATAACACACACTGCCTCTAACACCACCATAACACATGCCTCTAACTCCACCATAACACACACTGCCTCTAACACCACCATAACACATGCCTCTAACACCACCATAACACACACTGCCTCTAACACCACCATAACACATGCCTCTAACACCACCATAACACACACACTGCCTCTAACACCACCATAACACATGCCTCTAACACCAGCGACCATGAAGTTTGACCAGTGTGACGAGGCCAGCGGTGATAGATGCTCTCCCAGGGGGAGATGAACACAGATCACACAAGAGGCTGTGTTCCGTGTGGCGGTGGAGGCTGTGGGAGCTGAGATGGTGGTCGGGGAGGGGGAGGGGGGAGGTTGATGGGTTTCTCATCCCCCCCCCCCACCTCGCTGTGACCCTCAATCTGGGATGATGTGACCTTTGAATTCAGCTGCTGCATGACATCCCCTACACCGTGACATCCCTGTGTGACATCCGTGGCAAGGTATCCTTGGAACCAAACCTCGCGAATGAGTAAGTATCATAAGCTCTGTGTGCTCACTGGTGCTCAATCTCAACTCATAAATGTGGGTTTTTGAGACTCATTTAACCCATCTTTTATTGCCCTCTTGCCTCCTCCGCCTCCTGCTCCTGCTCCTGCTAGCTCTCTTCCTGTTGCACCTGCTGCTTCTCCTTGCCTCCCCCCTCCCTCCTCGGGGGGTTGACGAGCGGGCCAGGTGAACGGGTCGTCTGATCTATGAACGTAAAGCACGTGTGTGAACACCTGACTGAATTACTCCATGCTTGTATTCCACTAATTATGTAATTCCGCTCACAGCAAAGTTATTCGTGGGAACTAATTATAAATCCAGCAATTATGGCGTAAGCTGAATTGACGGGGCTTCGTGTGTGTGTGTGTGTGTGTGTGTGTGTGTGTGTGTGTGTGTGTGTGTGTGTGTGTGTAGTGTGAGGGTACAAGCAGCATCATTTGTTGTTGCTTAAGATTCGCTACCTGGAACAAAAAGTTCCAGGGAGCACGGGCTATGGTGAGCCCGTAGCAAGCAGCATCAGTTAGAGGATAGTTAAGGCCCACATCAGGTGACTTTACGAGGCGATAAGCCAGGTGAGCCGGGCTGCTCCGGTGGACGATGGTCGTCTTAGGAGTTAATTTAGACATTTACCTGTTACACCCCCACCTTCTCTCTCTCCCTAATTAATGCCTCTGGCGACACCTGCTGCTCCTGCCAAGCTCTTGTCATCAATTTTGTTAATTTTCTTTTACAACTAATAATTAATTATGCACACGCATTACTTGTTAGAAGAAGAAGAAAGACTTTTTAATTAATCGAGATTGAGAAGATTGAGGAAATTGAGATTGAGATGGAACCAAACTTTGCAGACAATGTCCTGGGAGGTAGTTCAGTGACCTTCAACTCTCCCAAATAGCCACAGAGGACCCAAACAACACCAAGAAACACTTATTATATACAAACCTTTCATGAATATTCTCCAAGCACAGGGTGAAATATTCTTTAGATTGAGAGCAAAGCTACAAGTAATGGGAGACTTGAATCGTGGATAAACAGATTGGGAAGAAACAAAATTGATCCTAAAAAGAATAGACATGGAGAGGAAAGTTTACAGACGTAACATAAATAAACTCCTACCACAACCTGTCAGGAAGAACACACGGGAAAGGAGGAGGGATATATCACGCCAGTGTGATTTCTCTGTGTATCAGGCGATGAGTCACAATAACGTGGCTGAAGAATGTTGACCAGACCACACACTAGAAGGTGTAGACCAGACCACACACTAGAAGGTGTAGACCAGACACACACTAGAAGGTGTAGACCAGACCACACACTAGAAGGTGTAGACCAGACCACACACTAGAAGGTGTAGACCAGACCACACACTAGAAGGTGTAGACCAGACCACACACTAGAAGGTGTAGGGACGACGACGTTTCGGTCCGTCCTGGACCATTCTCAGGACGGACCGAAGCGTCGTCTGTCCAGGACATTCTGGACCACAATCGACTTGAGAATGGTCCAGGACGGACCGAAACGTCGTCGTCCCTTCACCTTCTAGTGTGTGGTCTGGTCAACTCTCTGTGTATCAGCAGATTGTTTGACGGAGACAGATCGAGAGCGACTGTCTCGCTTCATGCTGGTCGGTGTTCAATGCCCGACCGTCCAAGTGGTTGGGCACCATTCCTTCCCCCCGTCCCATCCCAAATGCCTTTCCTGACCCTTTCCAAGTGCTATATAGTCGTAATGGCTTTGCGCTGTGTTCTGATAATTCCCTTCCCGTCCTTCATAAGATAATTTCAGGTCTTAGCGTCCCCGCGGCCCGGTCCTAGACCAGGCCTCCTCTTTGTTACACACCCCCAGGGAGCAGCCCGTAGCAGCTGTCTAACTCCCAGGTACCTATTTACTGCTAGGTAACAGGGTGAAAGAAACTTTGCCCATTTGTTTCCGCCTCCACCGGGGATCGAACCCGGAACCTCAGGATTACGAATCCTAAGCGTTGTCCACTTAGCCGTCCTAACCAGGGATCTGTCCCTGCTTAATATAGGTGTTCCTTGGGAGAATTGGTCCAAGTTATAAAAAAATTACAGCTTGCCACATTTCTTGTAATTAAAGAAACAAAAAATAAATTAATAATTTAAGTTTTAACGTGATATATAAATAAAACAAAGCATTCTAAGGTTTTGCTTGGTTAGCTGTATCATCAGAAGAGTATAATCAACCCGCTCTCGCACAAGACAGTACAGTATAAGACTTATTGCTTATAGTCAATATTTCCCTTATAAATAAGTAAATATGTGACATATTCCGTCATATTTTTTTCCAAGGCACTAACTCTTCCTCTCAGTTTTATTAATCAATAGAGATTTTATACAAAATTTGACAATATCCTAAGTTACTTTAAAATTTATTTAAATATTTTATTTTTTTTTTTTTTTTATAAAACTGTAATATCAATATAGGTATAGGTTAAGTACTAATTGTAATACTTTAACATACTAAACAGGTTAGGTTAGATCGGTGTTTTCTATTCAGCTTTTCAAGGTAAACTCAAATATTCACGATAAATAGTATGTCACGTATTCACTTATTCATAAACCAAATATTGACTATAAGCAAGTGCGAGAACGGGTTGGTATAATTGGGTCAGGGACCCTGAACACCCAAGCAGTTCAGAACATCTGCTCGGCCGGCCAGAAGAAGAATTGACTGAACAGAAATGTTTAATGGCAGACCAAAAATTGTATTTAATGAACTATCATTAGACGCGCCTTGGATGTCAGTGATAACAGAGTTGCCTGTTATCTCTCAGATAGCGATAAACACATCGCTACAATGCTCAACCTCGTACTCTTGTCAACAAGAATTTTCGTGTTTAACGAATAAAAAGAGTCCCCTTGGCGCAGTGGTAAAACACTCGCTCGGCGCTCCGCCAGCGCCTTGGCCTGGGTTCATATCTTGGCCGGGGAGGATTGACCAGGTGCCAATCCTTAACTGTAGCCACTGTTCACCCAGCAGTGAGTGGGTACATGGTAATTAAACGATTTAGCGGGTCGTATTCCGGGGAACATTAGGATTAAGGACCTGCCCGGAACGTTAAGCGTGCTGCTGGCTGTACAAGAATATAAGAAATCTTGAATATATATAAATAAATAAATAAAACGAGAGGAATAGACTGATGTTTGAAGAACAACTCTGTGTTTGCTTATCAAAGATGCGACCACGAATTGTGTTAAAAAAAGCAAGTTTCACAATAAATTATGAGACAATGAGAATCAATGTTATTAACTTTAAAGCCTTATTTTCAACAATGGGTGTATTATAAAACAATACAATTTTACTTTCTTTTTTCATTAACTTCATAAAACAATTACATTAATGCAGTATCATTACAAAATATGTACACAACGTTTGTAACCAGTAAGCCAGGTGTAAAGTCGAAATGTCTGTCTGTTTGATCGACGGTAATTAATAAATAGAAATAGAAGGGAATGACATAGAGCCTAGGAGATGAAACAAACAAAACAAGGCGGCAATTATCAGGGGGAAAGCGCCAAGCCATTACGACTATATAGCACTGGGAAAGGGGTCAGGATAAAGATTTGGGATGGGACGGGTGGGAAGGAATGATGCAAGGGATGCATCAGCCTTTGAGAAAATTGATATATCATGTCAGTGTGATTTCTCAGCCTATGTTTGGCGGAAAACACACACGTGGAAGTAAAAGGAGTGGCAAGGCAGTGTGAATGCCACAAGACCCGAGGCTTAGGGCTAGTCTAAACTACTATATAGCCATAGCCGGACCAACAGCCATCCATAGACGTCAGAGTTCCACGAGAAGTGGTCCAACCACTTGGGCTGGACGCTAGAGCGACGGTCTAGCTTCGTGCAGGTCAGCGTTCAATCCCCGACGTCCAAGTGGTTGGGCACCATTCTCTACCCCCCCCATCCATCCAAATCTTATCCTGGTCCCTTCCCAGTGCTACATAGTCGTCATGGCTTGGCACTTTATCCCTGATAGTTCCCTTCCCTTCCACGAGAAGTGACACCAGAAGAAATAAGTAAGTAACCAGCTCCAGGAGCTGGATATGACGGGAGCCCCCAAGGCCAGACATCACTGAGGATAATATAGAAAGGGCAAAAACTACCATATAGTTAAAAAGCAGATATGGTGCCAACGATACTTTGCCATCATTTCGGGCCTTAACGTCCATGCGGCCGGTCCCCGACCAGGCCTCCCTTGTACTCCAATATTAAACAAATGGAGCCAAGAGCATTGAAGAGAAGGTCAGTAATATTTACAAGCAACTCCGGCACGTTAACTGCTCCTCACACGTCGAACAGCTCAATTGTATCCCCAAACACCAGCAGGGAGGTAGCGAAAGAAAATCTTGCTTGACAAAACTTATTGCAGTTCAACAATAAGTTGAAGAAATCAAACAAGAAAGGGATAAGAAGACTGCATATTCTGTGAGTACCAGAACACATTAGATATTGTCCAACATAAGACACCCAAGCTGGCTTGCATATCTTGCAAAGAGTGTTGACTAAAATAGGTGAGAGAGTACCTCTCAGAAAGGAAGCAAAAGGTCACTCTGAGAGAGAGAGAGAACTATTGAATTGAACTATCAGGGGAAAGCGCCAAGCCATTATGATTATAAACCACTTGGAAGGGATCAGGATAAAGATTTGGGATGGGAGGAAGGAATGGTGCCCAACCACTTGGACGGTCGGGGATTGAACGCCGACCTGCATGAAAGCGAGACCGTCGTTAGCCCAAGTGGTTGGACAGAGAGAGAGAGAGAGAGAGAGAAGAGAAAGAGAAGAGAGAGAGAGAGAGAGAGAAGAGAGAGAGGAGAGAGAGAGAGAGAGAGAGAGAGGAGAGAGAGAGAGAGAGAGGAGAGAAGAGGAGAGAGAGAGAGAGAGAGGGGGGGGGAACTAGTAGAGAACAACGAGTCTCGGTACTGGAGTCAATATTATAGATCATTAACATGCTCTGAGAACATGTCAACAACCTGAGACAAAACTGTCTCCTGGCCCGTCATCGGTCGTGCAAAACCAATAAGAATGTGAGCACGAGGGAACTGTGAGGGACGAGGAAGGTGGGAATCCGTACACCTGCACACTATAATGCCACAACGCCAAGCAGCGACCGTCGAGGGCAACACAAGCACCTTCAAGGGGACGTGCGACAGGAGACATTATGACTGCAAAAGCATGATATTAACAGTGACGGTCGACGGACCAGACAGCACAGGGCGGGGGGGGGGGATTAACTGTCTCATCTTGCACACGAACTGAACCGTCCCCCCTCCTCCTCCTAGCAATGGTCTGCAATCATTCCCATCCTCCTAAGGTTTCCCAACGTCAAGAAACTGTCATACTAAAGTGCCCTTATCCTAACCTACCAGAGGACCTAAAACAGAAAACGGGACAGTATGTCAACCCCGCGAGCCGCTGCCATTTTCTAGTACGACGCCTTTTGGCCGTAGGGGTAAAGTATACGTCAAAATGCGACGCTCTACTAGGAGGGCGGGTTGAGCAGACCCCAACCCGCAGACAGGGAGCGAGATGCAGGAAGCTAATATTATACCTAACAGGAAGTTAGAATTAAAGCAGGAGTTGGCCATCCCGGGCCCCACATCACCGACACACAGGAGATATGATCACAACATACAAGATACTGGGGGGTGGGGGAATAGGACAAGGTGGACAAGAACGAGCCAATTTACACTGGGAGGCAGTCGGACAAACCCACATAAGAGAAAATTGTAAACGTAAATGGATAAATGTAAGACTATTCTCGTACCTACACAGATTGTCAGTAAGAAGAATGCATTGAAGGAATAAGTTGTGGAAGCCACCTCCACCTACAACTCCAAGGCCAGGTTTGACCAAGAATTTGAACGTCGGAATACTTACAATTAACGTGGGTATGAGGAGCTAGAGCTCACCCGCTGTGGACACTGATAGGTGAGTACTATCATCACTACCACCAGCACCACCATCACCACCATCACCCCTACCATCACCACTACCACCCCTACCACCATCACCCCTACCATCACCACTACCACCCCCACCACCATCACCCCTACCATCACACTACCCCACCCACCACCATCACCCCTACCATCACCACTACCACCCCCCACCATCACCCTACCATCACCACTACCACCCCCACCAGCACCACCATCACCCCTACCATTACCCCTACCACCCCCACCACCATCACCCCTACCATCAACACTACCACCCCCCACCAGCACCACTACCATCACCCCTACCACACCCCTACCATCACCACTACCACCCCCACCATCACCACTACCACCCCCCACCAGCACCACCATCACCCCTACCACCCCCACCATCACCCCTACCATAACCACTACCACCCCCCACCATCACCCCTACCACCACCACCAGCACCACCATCACCACTACCACCCCCCACCATCACCCTACCACCCACCACCAGCACCACCATCACCACTACCACCCCCCACCATCACCACTACTACACCCCCAACATCACCCCTACCACCCACACCAGCACCACCATCACCCCTACCCACCCCCACCAGCACCATCATCACCCCTACCACCCCCACCAGCACCACCATCACCACTACCACCCCACAATCAGCACCACCATCACCACTACCACCCCACCAGCACCACCATCACCACTACCACCCCCACCAGCACCACCATCACCACTACCACCCCCCACCAGCACCACCATCACCACTACCACCCCCACCAGGCACCACCATCACCCCTACCACCCCCACCAGCACCACCATCACCACTACCACCCCCACCAGCACCAGCACCACCATCACCCCTACCACCCCCACCAGCACTACCAGCATCCCTACCATCACCATCACCACCACTACCACCACAACAACAACACCACCACAACACCACCACGACCACCTAGACTGTTCGTGCCAGCAGACATTCCCCGGGCGGCCGCTGTTCTCTCCACCACCTGAGTTTAATTAAGAATATTGCTGGGCCCGTGACCCAACACACGGCCGCCCGGAGCACCCTTCCTGCCCGGCGAGGCCCACGCCTGCCCGGAGACTCCTCTCTACACGACCAGGCAACGTAGCCTGGCTTCCTTTAAACACGGTGTAAGACAACGGCACCTGGCTTTGTGTCTGGCACCTGGCTTTGTCTGTGGCTGGCTCCTGGCTTTGTCTGCGTCTGACTAGTGGCTTTGTGGCTGGCTCCTGGCTTTGTCTGTGGCTGGCTCCTGGCTTTGTCTGTGGCTGGCACCTGGCTTTGTCTGTGCCTGGCTCCTGGCTTTGTCTGTGTCTGGCACCTGGTTTTGTCTGTGTCTGGCTCCTGGCTTTGTCTGTGTCTGGCTCCTGGCTTGTCTGTGGTTGGCAACCTGGCTTTGCCTGTGTCTAGCTCCTGGCGTTGTCTGGCACCTGGCTTTGTCTGTGGCTGGCACCTGGCTTTGTCTGTGTCTGGCTCCTGGCTTTGTCTGTGTCTAGCTCCTGGCTTTGTCTATGTCTGGCTCCTGGCTTTGTCTGTGTCTGGCACCTGGTTTTGTCTGTGTCTGGCACCTAGTTTTGTCTATGTCTGGCTCCTGGCTTTGTCTGTGTCTGGCACCTGGCTTTGTCTGTGCCTGGCTCCTGGCTTTGTCTGTCTCTGCACCTGGTTTTGTCTGTGTCTGGCTCCTGGCTTTGTCTGTGTCTAGCTCCTGGCTTTGTGCCTGGCACCTGACTTTCTCTGTGGCTGGCTCCTGGTTTTGTCTGTGTCTGGCTCCTGGTTTTGTCTGTGTCTGGCTCCTGGCTTTGTCTGTGTCTGGTTCCTGGCTTTGTCTGTGTCTGGCTCCTGGCTTTGTGTCTGGCACCTGGCTTTGTCTGTGGCTGGCTCCTGGCTTTGTCTGTGGTTGGCACCTGGTTTTGTCTGTGTCTGGCACCTGGCTTTGTCTGTGGCTGGCACCAGGCTTTGTCTGTACCTGGCTCCTGGCTTTGTCTGTGTCTAGCTCCTGGCTTTGTGTCTGGCACCTGGCTTTGTCTGTGTCTGGCTCCTGGCTTTGCCTGTGTCTAGCTCCTGGCGTTGTCTGGCACCTGGCTTTGTCTGCGTCTTGCTCCTGGCTTTGTCAGTGTCTGGCTCCTGGCTTTGTCTGTGTCTTGCTCCTGGCTTTGTCTGTGCCTGGCATCTGGCACTGTCTGTGTCTGGTTCCTGGCTTTGTGCCTGGCATCTGGCACTGTCTGTGTCTAGCACTTGGCTTTGTCTGTGTTTGGCTCCTGGCTTTGTCTGTGTCTGGCATCTGGCACTGTCTGTGTCTGGCTCCTGGCTTTGTCTGTCTCGTTCCTGGCTTTGTCTGTCTCGTTCCTGGCTGTGTCTGTGTCTAGCTCCTGGCTGTGTCTGTGTCTGGCTCTCTGTTTACATGCATCTCTGTCTGTTTTTCCTGTTGGTCTCTCTTTACCCAAGTCCTTTTGTCTAAACATGTTGGGCAGTATTTACCACTCTTAGTCTGTCCTTATCCCTGTATATTTGTTTGTGTCTTTCTGTGTCCCTGATTGTGTGTATGGCTGTGTCTCACTCACTGTCTGTATGGCTGTGTCTCACTGTCTGTATGGCTGTGTCTCACTGTCTGTATGGCTGTCTCACTCACTGTCTGTATGGCTGTGTCTCACTGCCTGTATGGCTGTGTCTCACTGTCTGTATGGCTGTGTCTCACTGCCTGTATGGCTGTGTCTCACTGTCTGTATGGCTGTGTCTCACTGTCTGTATGTACGTCTGTCTCTCACTCATCTGTTCTTTTGCTTTTGGTAGTTGGGTGGTTGTTAAGGTGGTTGTT